>BMAU01005857.1:147500-315000 GCA_019973935.1 Trichonephila clavipes
TATTATGTATTAATTTTGCGTCATTTAAAGATGTTTTTAACATAAAAATAAACAGCAGGAAATATAATTATTTTTTGAACAAAAATTAAAAAATTAAATTGTACATATATCATGTATTTTTAAACATATTTATTGAAATAAGAAATAGACAATTCGAAATATAATTATTTCCCTTCATCACACAGTTAAATAAAAAGATAAATAAAAATTCTAATGTGAACTAGTGAATCGCTCTACTCTCATATCGCAAAATCAGGGGTATAATGTGTGACTTTCAATTTGACGCGATTCTGAGCATTCAGTTGTTAAACAATTCCTTCGCGGGCTGAAAATATGTTTCATGCGAGGAAAGATTTCTTACTTAGATATACAGAACCACACAAAAGTGAAAGTAGAGTACATGCGATGTTTTCTCTCCACACAATTAAATCTCTCCAGCAATGGTATTCAATAATTTACAAAATAACTGTAAATTTATCTTCATAGTTACTTTTCAGATTTTTTCACAATTCCTCAAATGTCCAGAATGGGCTCAATTCATGACGTCACATGATAAACACAAACACGTGTTTTCTATTGAATTCAAAACAATCATTATACTAATTGTACTTGTTGTTCTATTAGTAAAACTCAGATAAAATTTCAAATTGCACTTTTGGGTAAACATGTTTAAATGTTAAAAAAAAATTTCTTCAAAAAGATTTTTTTTAAATTAAAAAAAACCATATTCTCTATGTTTATACTTTTAAATAAAATGCATTTTATATACATATGTACTTTTTAGGAGAAAGTTTCTGCAAAAAGCAAAAATTGGCAACACTGGAGCGCGTGAACTGATTTAGCTGGAAACACTAGATAGATTTTATCGTGTGACTATGACGTCGCGTGAGTTTTTGAATTGATTGACAAGAATCACGTGGCTTTCACTATCATGTGACTATGACCTCATATAAGTTGAGCCTATTCTGAAGATGTTTGAAGGATAAGGTTCATTAAAAATTTATCAACTTCCATCTACTCAAAATTGACTAATTTGCAGAGTAGTCCAGAGTGCCACTGAGAATTGCACCACGTGCCACATGTGGCACGCGTGTCGTAGCTTGCTGACATCTTGGTATATAGCATACCTTGTAAAATACTCGTAATAAATAAATGTGTGTAACTCACAAACTCGCAAAACCTAGGCACAAACTACGAATCAACCAACTGCCACCTTTTGACTAAATGAGCAATTGGTAAGCCTATCCTTTGACGCAGATGATGGACATTACATAACAATGTAGTTTTGCCGCGGTTGTCATTTGGCGTATAATACGGAATACTTAGATTTTCGGAGACAACATTTGAGGATTAAAATTATTCGGATGATAATTTTATGCAGGCCGAGTCTACAACGAGACGAGGCTAGTCCAAGTCATGCCTTAAAACGTTGCTGGTGGTGAAGAAGATCTCCCTCATCTCCCTCTCAAAACTACCACACCAACGAGAGGACTTTGAACCTTCCATAACAGATTTAATGGCCCCAGTTCCTCTACACGGTAGGTCTTCAATGACACTAGGGTTCGAACCCAAGATACGCCAGCCACGGGCTCGTGACCGTGACCACTAAGATACCGCTATAGCAGTTCTGGATGAGACAGAGACTTGAACCTGTGATTCTCTAAAAAGGAAGGAATGTTACTATATTCTTATCCATATTTTAAGATTAAAATAACGATTAGTAAGTTGTGTGATTCTGGAAAACATATAGGAGAACACAATAATTTTTTTCTCCATTCAGATAAGAAATGAAACATAGTAATTTAAAACTTTAACATACAATATACTAGACTTAGGAACGTTTTATTAAAACAAAAAAGGGGAAAAATTCAATTGACTTATAAAAAAATATTTAATCTGAAATAATATTAAGAGATAAACAAACAAAAAATGAGAGGAATGCATTTTAAAGAGTTCGTATGTAAATAAACTCTCACGAATCAATGAAACTAGTTACAAATAAATGAAACGAAAGTTCAAGCAATCTTTAATAAATTCCGATAAATTAAACTTCAAAAGTAATTAAAATTATTTAAAAAAAATAAGGATTAAACTAAAAAAATAAGTTTCAAATATGTTTAAATGAAGTTATTACATATTTTAAGAAAATGTCACACGCTCAGTTTTGAGAAACAAATCATTACTTTTTTTCTAGCTAATTATGATTAATTCCATCCGAGATTAAAACTAATTACTTTCTCAGTTATTTATATTTTTGCTTGAGTTTTTAATTTAAAATTTTCACACAAAAAAATGCAGATTCCTTCTCGTATCGCCCTCTCTAATTAAATTTTGTTTCTGCTTTTTTCAGTAAACTCGAAACTAAAAAAAGTGAATAAATCTTCCGAATAATAAGTGTAATTTAATTAAACTCGCTTAAATCAAGGCTGGTGAGTTAGTTTAATGCCAAAGTAAATCATTTAAGAATCTTCAGTTGTATATTTTAATTATCATTATAAAATAATTGATATAATATTTGATCATATATTGCATATTTGATCATATATTGCATAATATTTGATCATATATCGCATAATACTTTAAATCAGTGGCGCGACATCCCATGAGGGACAAAGCATACTGTGCCCAACTCAGTATACATGACCTTGGAACTTAAAGTGCATGAGCCGATGTCCAGGTCAGGTGGTCAGGTCTGTCCGTCTTAGTATTGCTAAATTAATTATAAAATACATTATGCAACACTGACACATTCGTAAGTGTATTATATCAGTGTAAATGTGTATTTATTTCTTATTATGTCAGAATGCATTTTTGTTTGCTTACTTTCAGCAAATTAATAATTTCTTAACCCTTTGTTTTCGACTTTTCAATAGACTCGCTGCATCCCTTGTAGTGCACCCTAGGGGATGCACCTCACAGTGTGAGAAACGATGTTCTAGAGACATTCTGTCAAAAACGACAACAAGATGTTTCTAATTTAGTATTTCAATTCTGTGTTTATTATTGTGCTATACTGTTTTCAATTTAAATTATTCTCTTTACCCATCACGGAGGCGTCAGATTATACATCTGTCTGATATTTATTTTTGAAGGAAATGTTAGATTGAAAGCAGAATACCTTCACCCAAATGACAAATAAAATCTTCGCAGTGTTGCACATATCGGTTCCTCTTTAAATACATTTCAAGACCTCAGTGGAGCGTGGAAATTACTTTCTCTCATGGGAGAGGTTATACTTTAAAAAAATGTAGATGTAAACCCTAAGACTTAATCTTTATGCTACAAAATAAGAATCTGCTTGTCTATATGAGAGGGATTTAAACCTCCAAACTCCACCCTTGATGATGCCACTGCGATATTTTATATCGTAGCACTTCATAAACAAAATATCCTATAATAATAAAACTCTACATAAATTCGCGTCTAACAGCAAGGGAAATCAATTATTTAACTTCCATCATATAATGTATATTATACATACATATATACAATTCATTTTATTTACAATGTTGTACACATATTCCTTCAGCTAAAATCTATTTAAACTTCTACCTTTCGCAAAATATCTCATTTTGTAGCAAAATGCACGGATTCACGTCTGACAACAGGGGAAATCAGTCACTTTAATTTCTCAGAATAATATATTATACTCAATATATATTGTTCATTTTATCCAATACAGTCAAGCCAATAACAGAAAGTTATATTGTCTCCAAGTGGGATAATGTTCAACCATCGCTGGCCAACAAGTTTGGCGACGCTCTGTCCACAATGTCTACAACAAGTGCTTCTATTTGCCCTGGCAATCGGCAATCAAGTCTTTTAACCAGCCCAGGGATCGCGAGACCACCATATATCAGTTCGAGATTTATATTGGGTGGGAATTAAAACCCTCCGGGGACGAAGATGCGGGGCGAACGATGGTGGCAATCAGTCAGGCGAATCGCGTACCAAATGAACAGGGGAAAGGGGCTAGTTTTACGATTACGGGAAGAACTTTAATTTCAACCAGCATCAATCTCCGTATGAGCCGGGGCACCCCACTCAGGGTGATAAGGGAAGGAAGGGGTGATTGGAATGGAATACCGAAAGGATTCACTTACTCACAACAAGTGTTTTGAGGGAGAGTCGAAGGATGGAATAGAAGTTTATGTCGAAAAGTTCGGAAAGAATGTCGTTTCTGTTTAAATATTCGATTTAATTTATAAGGGAAAAACGATTTTCTTTCAGGATTGGAATTCGTTTTCAGCCAAAAGAAGGATTGAGAATGGAGTCTTGCATTTCCATTTTTGTGATTTGGCTTTAAAATGGTAAAGCTAATTTTGTAAGAGATTTGATTCTATTTTTTTTTTTTTTTTTTTTTTTGCGATCGATTGTTTTTGTTCCAAGCTCATGGGATTTTTTGTAACTTAAAACCTAATATTTATATGACTTTGTAACGGATTCCCTTCGTGTCCTTCTACGAATTCTCAAGAGGAAATAGTTCCATTTGAGAACTTCTAAGAACCATGACTAATGCAAAGAACCATATTTAAAGTTAAGTGAATTGAGTTCACGGAGGAATACAGCAATTGAACATGTTGACGTTAGATAAAATTATAGTTTACATCTGAATTGTTAGTGTATCTAGAGAACGGATGCATTTACAGTAGTTCAAGTTCGAGGAATCAAACCAGTATCTGTATAAACGATAGGTATCTATTCTCAGGCATTTTTAGAGTGAGCTGGAAATGCATAACTCCCCTACAACTTATAACTAATGCTGAAAGTACTTGAAAGGATAAGAATAAAAAGCGTGTCGATTATGAAGATTGCTCTTTTTTCCACAAGCCCTCACAGGGAGTGAATGTTAACGACACCCTTTTCAGCTACACGAGGGCTTTTTGAATGGGACCTCATTCGTTGAATAAAAGAAGGAAGATAAATATATCTTTATAAGTAGGAAATTCACCTTTTTGCTTTCTCAATGTCTACTATTAGTTCACACTCTTCTTAATATATAAATATATATTTATGAATATATATTTTGTTTAAATTTTCAACCATTAATAAAATGCTTTTTATTCATTCATTCAAGTTCAAATACATTTTTTTAAACTTGTAGTGGATGACACTTGATGTTAACCCAGTTCTTTCAAATATTAATCCCTTCATTAAATTTAAAAATTGAATACATAGTAACAAACGAAAATAATAGTCGAACAGCATATAAAGAAAGGAAAATCGTTCATTGTGTCCCTGTAGAGCAATGGATAGCGCAAGTGACTTCTAATCCAAAGGTCGTGTGTTCGAATCCCACCCGGGATGGCCTATTTTCTGAGAATGTGACTTCTTTTCACTATACTACTTTACTCAAATAATTAAATTTAATTAATGAATTACTGAAATTATTGAAAGGATTCACTTACTCACAACAAGTGTTTTGAAGGAGAGTCGAAGGATGGAAAAGAAGTTTATGTCGAAAGGTTCGAAAAGAATGTCGTTTCTGTTTAAATATTCGATTTAATTTATAAGGGGAAAACGATTTTCTTTCAGGATTGGAATTCGTTTTCAGCCAAAAGAAGGATTGAGAATGGAGTCTTGCATTTCCATTTTTGTGATTTGGCTTTAAAATGGTAAAGCTAATTTTGTGAGAGATTTGATTCTATTTTTTGCGATTGATTGTTTTTGTTCCAAGCTTATGGGATTTTTGTAACTTAAACCTAATATTTATATGACTTTGTAACGGGTTCTCTTCGCGTCCTTTTACGAATCCTCAAGGAGAAATAGTTCCATTTGAGAACTTCTAAGAACCATGACTAATGCAAAAAACAAACAAAATAATAGTCCAACTCCATATGCAGAAAGGACAATTAAAAATTGTTTTCTATTTTGTAACTTAATAGTGTGATTCTGTTATATGTATAAACGTATTTATATTAATTGTAATTATTTAATAAAAAGTAACTAAAATAATTTTTTTTTGTTGACCTAAGTAGGAGTTGACTTAATTTTATTTTAATATTGCTTGTTATGGTACAATTTATACCTTTTCTGAGAAGAATGCAGTCATTTAAAAAAAGGGTGACCCTACGGTATCTTCCACTCCCACCAAACAATCCTCGAGCCAAAACAATTGCCTGCCTCCGATATAAACAAAATCCTCAACAACAACAAAAAAAATGTACAGCAACTAGATTCAAAACTAAGATAAGATTAGGAATATATTTACTATCTTCCTTTCCTATAAGTAAAGAATCAAACGTAAGGTATCCGACTAGGTCGAAAAAGTGCTTTTTATGTCTTTATGTTTGGTGTTGTTCGGGTCATTAGGGAAAAAAGAAATTAATTATAGAGGAAGAAGGGCTAATACATAAAACTAGAAAGTTTTTAAGTTATTTTTATAGCATTTACTTAACTAAGAAAAATATTTTTTTTTAATTCGTTTCTTGAAGAATGAACTTTTCATGATAATTTATGCACTAAAAACGGGATATCTTCTAAATAATCCAATCAAATTCAATGAAATTTATAACGTATACGTTATGGGCCCTTCAGAGTGTAACAAACCGCAGGTTTTAAGACAGCTACATTTAATCACATTTTACAGCCATTTTTAGCTTAAAACAAGCAGTAATTTTGACGAAAAATCATGACCATCAAATTTAAATGCTAATAAAATATTCATTTCTTAAACTATTTTTTATCCCGTAGTTTGTGACGCTTCAGAGAGATCAATAAATATATCAATGACGTTAAAATTGCATAACGTGCGATTTATTTATATTCATCACGCTTTTCTTAACTTAAAAATTTTTGCAAAATTTCCCTACAAATTAATTTTTTTTCATAAAAAAGGGCGATACATGTTAGTTATTTAATAGTTATGACTTTTTAAGCCTATTTATGCTCTTTAAAACAATCAAATTATTCAGAAAATCAATTTTTGAAAAATTTGTCTCCGAACCTAGTCGGATATCTTAAATACTTATTTTTTCCCATAAGCTTACAGCCGACGCGATTCATCAAAAGTGTCTGTAAGACCATTTCATTATTCACTACTCATTTTTTTTTACTTATTTTAATGATACGTACACACAATAAATTCTTTTTCATTCAAAAGACATCTTAATCCCCCTGCCGTCACCACAGACTCTATAATCATAAGTTCTATACAAAACCGATCACCAGTAGACGGTTCTGTCATCAGCAAGATGATTGCCTCCACCAAACCACGGCAGGAACACGCCTGTTTACGAGTTGGTCGCCCAACACACGCCTGTTGCAGTCATGCGCGAGGGCTCGCCCGAAATACTTTGTAATGTCACGGTCCAATAGTGCAGAACTGCGGCTTACAAAACGACCAGCGGCGGGCAGACAAGCGTTGCTGCTGCTGCGGCAGTTAAATCTTGTGGAAAAGCGAGAGAGGTTGTGCTTAAAACACCAGAGTGATGAATTGGAAAAGATCGGTTTCCTTTAAAGTTTTACTTCTTTTTTTTCAGTTTTTTTTCTTAGTTTGGGTTGTTTATTTTAGGAAAAGAGAAGTAAGTACTAGTTGATAAAGGAAGTAGTTTTTGATTTCTTTTAAAGGTTTTGTTTGGAGATGTAGGAAATGAAAGGGTAATTTGTTTTGTCTTTTGGAAGGCAGATTATATGTATGTTTAACACTATATTTCATTCTACAATCTTAGGACCTAAGGCTAAGAGTTAAATTTTGTAATCGGTCATTCATACCTGACAACCCTGTATATTACTACCGATATCTAGCAAATATCGATATATTGCGGTGAATGTTAACATTCAAATAATCATTTCAACTATCACAAATATAGCATTATCGTTTCATTATCTGACTTGGCAAACAAAAATATATATTATTTTTATACATAAGTAAAGAATAAATACATTTTAATACCTTCCTCCCGTCCAAAGGCTAAATATATTTTTACACATTCAAAATGGAATAATAATTATTCATTACCTTCATCATCTCAAAAGATGAGCATTACTTATCATGATAATTTTATATAATGTGGGTTAAAATAATGAAATTTGTCATGTGATAATAGGCATGCATTCATCATAATAATGGATTGATTGATTGATTGAATATTAACGTCGCACTGTTCAGCTACACGAGGGCTTTTGACGACGGACCACGTAATTTTGAACCATGGTCAAGTGACGTGGACGACACCTGAGCTGGCACCCCCCTCTCCTAACTACCACACCACACCAACGGGAGGACGTTTCAGCCCTCGACAGATTTAACGTGCATCGCTGCCCTACACGGCGGGTCTTTAGTGGTACTGGGCTCGAGCTCGTGACAAAGCAAGCCACGGTCCGATACCTATACCACTCGGCTACCGCGGCCACATCATAATAATGGAATAGCCACGTAACCAGAGTTTAAGTGCAGAAAATTTCAACCAAGCAGAATTTGAAATAAATTCTTTATTTTTCAAGAAATAGCATCAGAACTAGTTGCAATTGCGGAATTAATATTTAGAAAATAATACACATCGTATATATTCACAAGAAAATTATTTAAATTAAATCGGGATTAAAATATGTCAAGAAGTTAAAATACGTTGTTACAGGAATTTTAATATCATCATGCATTTTCATATGCTCTTAAGAAAATTACTAGGTTTTCATCGAAGATATATTCTACTCAGTTAAAAGCACAAAATGCTACTAAGTACTGGAAATGTTTAATCAGTAGCTTGTAGATTGATATAAATTATTAACATTACCATAATGGGGAAAATAATAAGGTAGTTGAATAGAAAAGGATAATGTAATTCGTAATAAAATAACAATAAGCAAAATTGATTAAATTTTTTCAAAAAAAAATGCTCTTAGTAAATAACAATATTAATACAATAAATGTACATAAAAGTTGGTGATTGTACTAACAGTTAATTTTTTAAAAAATGTTTCTTAAACCCATGATATTCATAACATTACGGCTATAGAGAAAATGTTGCATGAACTGAACCTCTCCCTTCCCTCTTCATAAAAAAAGAATTAAGGTATTCGACTACCCTAAAATCATGATTTTTTTTCAAAAATTGACATTTTTTTTTATGATTTTATTTTATAGGCCATTTTATTAGCTTTATAAAATTACCAAGTTTTTTATTTTCCAATCCCCAGAACAAAAGCTACAAGTGTTTTAATAAAAGCAGATGCCATAACTTTACACAAGATGTCAAAATTTAAAAGGCGTTTTACTCGAAATGTGTTTTTTTCTAAAAACTCAAACGGGGACAGCGATTGCTCAAAACGTTTTTAAAATAATTCACTGAAATTTTTTGTGTATATTCGATATAACAGTAAAAGTGTTTTAATCTTCAGATTTATCAATCACTGTTTTATTTCAAAATTTACAGTCCATTATGTGAATATAATCACTGTTTTTTTAAGCAATTTTACGTAGTCGCTAAGATAAAGTGCTCTAGCTTTTGTAAAAATTAAAATATCTCTTATCCTGAAGGTCATTTCAAACATGAACAATAAAGTAACACATCAAAATTGAGAAATTGAGAATTTGTTCAAAAAATGTTTGTGCAGAGCGGGCCCCGTTTATGTAATTTTTTACACATTTTTACCAGTTTTTTTCCCATTTTAATATTAATAATTTTTTTTTTGTTTTCTCAATTTTAGAATTTTTTCTTAAAATATACTGAATAAATCTAAAAAAACCACAAAAAAATCCCCATACCTCCATTTTTTCAAAAAAAAGTTGTCGCAAGTAGTCGGATGCGGGTAAAATGTAGCTATATATAATTGAAAACAGTTATCTTATTAAAAATCAGACGCAGTTACTCCACAGAAAAAAATTATAGATTTAGTTCCGGGGTATTCTTTGTACAAAGATCAAAATGCTTGAACCTCTATCGAATAAATTCACCAAATTCGGGATAATTATAATAACAATAAAAGCAACTGATTTAATATGCACCGCTCCTTCCATACACTCCCACCAATCCATTATAAAGTGACATGAGAACATCTACATCTGAGCAAACACAGAAAGGAATGACAACATCAAAAAATCCCTGGTCACAAGTTCACAGTCGTAACTTCCCATTCACATTCGAACGTTCCACCAACTGGCAACAATCCTTAATTTACACTTGGCATGTCCGAAAATAATAATAATAAAAAGAACGTGTTCCCAGAATTATCTGTCTGTGTGCCTATTCCCTGCACCTGAATAACTCACTACTTAACCCCTGCAGCTTAACAAGTATGGCTCAGTCTACCTTGTATCCGCGACACACACAAAATAAAAAAATAATGAATATAATGCACCTTATTTCAGAACAGCGGGAGTTCCCGTCCGACCCTTGGAACAATACCTGAGATGTGTTGCAACATTCCTGGCTCTACTAAAGCATGACGCGAATGTTTTTTTTATTCACAGTCCACTTCGGGTGCTGGTGTTGAAGTTCTACCTATACTTGGGTGCAGACGATCCATTGAACAAAGGGGGTTCTCACATGTATTTCTGCAGACGATAAAGCCAAAGAGAGAACATCATTTTCTCTCGGAACAGAATTCAATTGTTCGAAAGTTCCGTGATGGTTCGTGTTCTACAAGTAGCGATTATTCCGAAAGTGAGTGTTTCGAATTTCCGAAAGTTAGGCCTTTAGAATGTTTTGAGGAAGAAAATGAATGTGGCTACTTCAGAAGGGGATTGAGACACAAGACATATTACTTCTAAACTAAATAGTAACTATCAGGTTCACAAAGGAATGAATAATTACTAAGAATTTGGTTACTAAAAAAATTTAAAGCAGGAAACATACTATTAAACATTATCTTTACGAAACATTTTCTATCAACACCAAAAAAACTATATATGTTCGGAACCGTGATTTTGAAGAAGCGTATAAATGAATAATTTTTTTTATGTTAAATGTCAGTTGAATTAGAATATACATATAAAATTGTTTTAAGAATATTATTATGAGAAAAAAATACTTAAATGCAATTTTCGGTAAAAAATGAAAAAAAAAAATTACATATTTTCAAAACTTTCTCCCCTTGCAGTAAATGAATCTATGGTACTAATATTTTGCCTTTATGTAGATTAGTATTATGTAGATTTCTCTACCAAACCTGAACAAGTATTTTTGAAAAATTCACGCAATTTTCAGACTTACGTTCAATTAAAATAGTAATCGGTGTTTTTTGTCAAAATTTCTCTACTCTGACGTATTAAAATATAAATATAAATCCACTTCTAAATTATATATTTCAAAAAGGTTTTGGTTGTTCATTATGTATATGTATTATGTGAAACAACATTCTTGCTCAAAATACCACAAAAAGCTAATCATTCAGTTTTTTAAAGGAAAATCTAAAAGTTTATAAAGGGATTTTAAAATGCTTCTCTCTCCTCTTAAAATAAGTAATGTACACGCATGAAATTTTTACATGGACGTCGAACTATGTATAACAAAAATTAGTAAGAGTTTAGTGATAACGTGATTGATATATGTAAAATTCTTTTTTTGTGCATGCTTATCGAAAATTTCGTCAAAAAGGTATAAATTATAAATTCAATAATTTTTTTTAAAAAATAAATATTGCTTCCATTCAAAAAAGCATATCAACTTTTGTTCAAAGTATTAATAGCAATAGTAAGAAAAATATATAAAATCATTTGGCAAATTAAAAAAACCCATATCATTCGAAAAGAAGAAAAACTAGTAATTTTTTTCTGAGTAAATCAGTTTAAGTTTTTGTTTTTCATTGAAATATGAATGAAAACAGACTATTATAACCCTGCTTTTTTTAACTTAAAGTTTTCAAATCTTGCGCAATTATAGAATAGTTTAAAAAGAAGAAAATTTGATTTGATTTTTGACCGTTTTTCGTCAATTGACTGTCGTACTGTGTCCCCTTAAACTATAATTTGTGCAGAGTTAGAGAAAATTAACGTTTCACTATACAGCAACACGATGGCTATTGGTGACGGACTTCGTAATTATGAGCCACAGTAACTCTCCGTCCAAATTACTACAACACGCCAACGCGAGGGCCTTGAGCTATGTAGATTTAAACTGCATTGCCTGCTGGATTTTCTGTGGCACCAGGGCACGAACCCGCGATAAATCAGCCTCGAATTCAAAACCATAACCAATAGGCTACCGTGGCCACATATTTTACAGCAGTATTCTAAAAACAAGAGTACACATGAATTTTTCAAGGAGGGGAGGAGGGGGGATCGAGGGTTGAAATTCCACCATTCTTGTATCATACCTTAATACTCCCCCAAACATATTCTTTTGATTTTAACGATTGTTAGGAACAAAAAGCAGTAAAAAATAAATTTTCGCTTAAAAAATTAGCATTAATTAATAAAATAAATTATAAATAGCAACTAATTAATTAAAATTTACGTATTATATACATAGGATAATAATCAATCGTAAAAAAAATCAAGGACTCCCTCTTGTGTGAGCTACTGTTTCTGAATAACCACTGCACAAATTTATTTTTAAATATTTACAGCAATTACAACGTTTCATACTATTTAAATCAATTTTATTATTTTAATGGCCTTTATCCATGCAACCAGCCCTTTAAATAAAATACAGATGACTCAATTACCCATATTTAGGAATTCTGGAAATAAATTCCCAAAGCATCTGATTTTCTTTTACTACAGACGGGTTCTAATTCGCTGTAGGGTGGGGGCCCAATTATCCGCCCACCACCTAAAACAAACAGCAGCAAGGCCGTCGCCAACCAGACGGCCCGGGCCTTCGGGGCATCTAATTCTCATCTGTCAATGACAGGGCGCATATAAATGCAGCATGCACTGGCTTTAATCGGACACTACGATCTTCGACGTTAAGTATTTTCTTCTCATTGTTTCCAATGTCTTTTGTTTGGCCCTTACTCGGCACTTTCGCGTGCGTCTATTAATATTTATACCTTCCAGGAAGGCATGCATTATTTATTTTCGTATACGCAAAACGCCGGCGATATATTTTTTTATTTATTTTATATTCCCTTTTTTTTATTCTTTCCCCCTTTTTTTCCATGCCGGATTAAGTTTGATAAATTTCCGTACTTCTTTTACGAGTTCAGCTGCTGTAGGTAGTTTTGGCGGCTACTGTGCCCATGAGGAAAGGGGTTTGAGGGAGGGGGAGGGTTAAAGACACCTCTAAGGTGCAACCGAATGGGTTTGGGTAAAGATGGCGCTGAAATTTTAATGAGGTGCCAAATGGGTGTGCATTGAGAATAAATTTCAAGGTGGATTTGAAGAATTCCTTTTGAGATTCGGTTTCGATATATGACAATGCAATAGGATAAAGAACTGTACACAATTCCAAGATCGAAAAATGTGGTGATCGAACTTAAAGAAAGAAAATCGTCGAGTTGAGAATACTGAATAATGTAAAATGTTCGTTAAACGTAAGATTCGAATTCTCCCTTTTTAATTATAATTAAGTTGCATCTTTTTCATTTGCTTTCTACATCTCTCTATTAGCTTTCTTCACTATAGCACATCAATGTAAATCCCAATGATATTCCCTGCCGTAGTAAATACACTCTCTTTTCTGTCCATCTGGGCCTTAAAATTCACAAAATTTTTACTTATAATTTCATTTTGTAATTTTAATGTGAAGTTCAACCAACTACACCAATTTAAAAAAAAATAGCATGAAAACGATACAGGTGACAACATTTTTTTAATTCGATATTTAATGACTCATGGAATACAGGATAACTTTATGGAATACAGTCACAATATTTTTATATGTGTGTATGTATGTGTGTGGGACAACTCCGATATCGTGATCTAAAAAATTATAAGATAATCCGAAAATTAAGCTAATTGTTAACAATAAAAAATGAAATAAAGATATCAATAATGTGTTTCTAATCGTATTGACGTGAGAACATTGCATTGATGTTTAATTTTAAGCAAACTTTTAACGATTATCGTCGTTTTATCTTTGGCCATCTCCCAAGTTGCAGTTTGTTTCATAAACTGTTCGAGTTTTTAAGCAGTTAGGACAGAAATTCTCTTTTTACTGTTCTCAGTGTCAATTTTTTTTTTTAAAAAGTAACTATGTATCCGGCATATATTAACTAAGCGATAACTACCATTTTAAATCTGATCTTAAAAACTGAACGCCTTAAAAGTGAACTCAAAAGTACCCGGATATTTCCTTAAAAAGACAAAATGGCTGTCTTCGTTATTCGAATTTTTATATTTTTCATTCCAATTAAAATCAAATTACATTCGAAAAAATAATTAATAAATCATAGTATTTAATTATATTAACTCATAATTATTAAAAAATACTAACGAAATATAATTATTACGTAGAATATTTTAATCCAAAGATTACGGTAAACTTTCATAAAGATTTGCACAAGTTCTACAGTTAAGTAGGCTTAACTAATAGAAGTATTAAGGGAAGCGATAAAAGAACACACACACACAGGTGGACATCAAAAACAAAATAAGCCACCACAATACTTAAGATTTATGTTTAATTTAGTGACGTAAGAGTAAATAAATATAAACCCTATAAACAGAGTGGAAAAAGTGTTAATGCGGTTAATGACACAACTATGGTTTTAACGCAGGAGGTGAATGACTTTATATTACGATGTTAAGGTGAACGGCCATTCTAAATAAAATCTTAATAAGAATACGAAATATTTCAGTACAGTAAAAATTTAATCAGAATTGTATTGCATAAGTCTGGTAGAATATATATACATATACGACACTTAAGAGATTAAAATTAAATTATCGATGAATAATTATTTTTTGAAACCCTTCTTCTTACTTAAAATGAATTTGTTTTAAACATGTATTTTAAGTTTTAAATCTTAAAAATTTTATACTTGAATTGAAAAAGTTTCACTTAAGCATTAATGCTAAAATTAACTTAAATTGTTTTATATTCTTATACTACAAATTCTTTGAAGCAATGTATTCTTTGGCAAATGTATTATCAAAAAATGGCGCGGACGCTCCTTTTTTTTATTAAATAGTGTTTCTTAAATGACTACACTTTTATCGGTCTAAGTGGCAACTATCAAGACAATCGTTAAAAATTAATAGCTATAAATTATTCAAAAAAGCAAGTATCTTAAATTCAATAACCGAGACAAATAAAGTAAAAAGGATAAAGACTTAAAAAAACATTTTCATTTCTGTAATAAAAATATTTATGATTTTTTATGTAATTATTATACCCTCTTTCTCTCAAAAAACTAAAAATAGTTCGATTTTAAAATGCGAAGCTTAAAAAAAATAATAACTTGAAAATAAACACTGAAATATTTTAGCCCCTTTCTAAATACTCAGCAAAGTAAATAAAAATATTTTTTTCAATGATTTTTTTAATAAAAAATTCAAAACAAATTTTAATGATGGCAACGTATAAATTTTCAGTATAATCCCTCTACATTTCTTTCATTAATCCAAACTAGAGATGCAACTCTCTATCATGGCGATAAATTTTTTTTAGCCCCTATACATCATTTTCAAAATGTGCGATCAGCTAGACGACACAGTAATTAATTTTCACGATTTAACACATAAAGTATAGCAAGCAATCGTCAATAATTCAGTTCTATATGGTGAAATTAATAAGGAAAAACAAAACACCTGTCGAGCAATATGTTTTCTATCTAAACGAACTAAACACAGCTGCATATTAACATTACGAAAAATCTCCTGTTCACTCTATCTTATCGTTGGTTATTATCATGCACCCAGATGAATATTAATTTAAAGGAATCAGTACCTTGAATACGAAATTAGATGATAATCAGACTTCCGTTTAGAGATAAATTCTATACATATGTTAGCACTGTAATACTAGACAAATTTAGAATAAAAAATAATAAGTTAATACAATTGTTCGGATGTTGAAAATTAATATTTCAGTAGTTTGCACAGAATTTTAATAATGTAGAATAGATTTGAATATTTAATGTTATAATTTGCAATCAAAACGTTTGTTTAGAGATTTTTTTATTTAAATTTTATTGCGGTGATGTCTTTGTCGTTCTAATATTCCCAAACGATAATTTGTAAAATTTGAAAGGACGTTTTAACATTTAAGAAAGAATATTTTTATGAACCAATATAAAGAATAAATAAGTAAAGATCAGAATTTAATTAATTTTATACTAAAATTGATTCTAAAAAAGGTTGAAAGTTACCACAGGAAAAAAAATTATTCTAAATTAATACAAAAATGTCAGTCAATTTACTTTGTTTCAAATAAAAAAGGGAGAAATAAAGAAAATAATGAAAAAATCAAACCGTTCTTAATTATTTATCTTGTATCTAAATGTTAAGAAATTCGTTATTTAAAAAGAAAAAAACCAGTGGGTGTGGCTTCTTAAGAAAATCATGGATCAAAAAAATTAATTAGAAACTGATTTTTATATTTTTTTTTCTCCAGAGAAATTTCAATCTAGATAATCCCAGAAAGCTAAAGCTCGAGATGTAGAACTTTTTAATCTTTTGAAAAAATTAAAATTGAACATTTATTCACTCACAACAGTGTAACAGTACAGATGATGAAAAATGAAGTATTAAAGATATAGTGTAAAATTCATTAAAAAATTTCAATAATTTACTAAAGAAAAAATACAACATTTTTTTAATTTTCGCTGATTGAACCATACAGTTAGTTCTGAGAAACGTGATTGTGGTTCAGAAGGACAATTTTGGGGGGTTTAACTTTTATGTAGAATTAAACATTACCATCCATCTCCGAAACGGTAAATCCTTTTAAAAAACAATAATTGAACGATACTGTGTGTGTAGTGCGTTCCCCCCCCGCCCCGCGGAACTAACTTCCTTAACTAATCTTTAAGGTTACTTTATGATGTTGTTTGATGGAGAATTTTGCTTTGTGAAGGAATTGTGACATATGTAAGTGCTTAATGCTATATTAACAGAAAAGTAGCAAATAGGAAAGAGAATTACTGGATAAAGTAACAAGTAGGGATTGCAATATCAGACCAAAAGTTCAATACCGGTATTCGGGATTTTATCAGTCTTAATACAGGGATACCAGTTTTAATACCGGTAGTAGAAATTTTAGAAAAAGAAGGAAAATACATATGTTTCTTTGTTTTATTTGCCTGTTTTATTGAGTGTAAATATCACAGAAAAGTAAAGGAACATCTTAGTTAGTTAGATCACAAAAAAGTGTTAATATATCACTATGTAAATATCACTCTTCACAGTCTGTGGTTTTCATCACATAAATAATGAAAACAAACCGAAGTATTATCAAATGATTTTTTATGTTCTTTAAAGTTATTCTTATTCATTATTGTGGGTTTTTACTTATGAGTATCGACATAACAAATCTCAAAATAATATTTTGAACCTTAAAGTATAATATGCAAATACAATGTGAATAACAAGCTCACCAATTTAAAAAATATTGAAATTTTTCGCACTTTCTTCACGACTACAATCTTGTTTTCGCAGACACGAATATCAGACAACGAATCCTGCGCTTGTGCAGTATCACTCTGAGATGTAATAGAATAGTTTTGGCCCGCCTCCTTGTGTGATTCACATATTTTATCACTTCTCTTGATTGTACAATGTAACTTTGCATCCATAGTCTAATTAATTTCGCCCGTTAGGGAGACATAAAAACAAAAACGTATACTATTTTGCTATGTGGGCGATCCCTGAACATATAATGGAGATAATTTAAAAAATTTCTAGTAAATACCCAAGAAACGGTATTTAAACTTGTGAATACCGGTATTACAAAATTGTACACAAATGGCTCAGAATACCGGTATTGCAATCCCTAGTTACGAGGCATTAGTGGTTATTAACAAAGCTCTAAGTGACCGTTCAAAAATAAAAATATAATATACAGTGGGTGATCGGTTAACGAACAGATCGGTCAACGAAAAAATCGATTAACGAACACTTTCACGAAAGATTTTTGTGTTCGGATAACGAACACTTTCAAGAAAGATTTTTTTTGTGTTTGGACAACGAACACATATTCGGAGGTGATCAGGGAGGCACCCCTTAAATTATGGATGAAATTTTGACAACTGCTAGAGATCTGGAATTGGAGGTGAACGAGGATGACATAGAAGAGCTCATAATGGGACATGAAGATGAACTGACGATAGAAGAACTACAAGAAATTTTGAATGAAGAACACCAAGAAACACAATGAAATGTGTCTCCTTCTGAACATGAGGAAGACGAAAGAGGACCAATGCCGTCACCACCATTAAAGATCTTTTGAAAAAGTGGGAAGCTGTCAGAGCAATGGTCTTAGAATGCCACCCAAACCAAGCTGATGTCAGTAGGGTTGGGGATCTTTACAACGACAATGCTATTAATTACTTCTGGAAAATCCTGAAAAAGGGAGAAAAGCAATCGACATTGGACATGTTCTTCAACGCCCCATTAGCAGAAAATGAAAAGGACTGATTAATATGCAAGACTATATGTATGTATTATTTTTTTAAAAAAACTTACTAAGAAATTATACATTTTTTAAAATTTAATTTTTAGGGACTCCAGAACGAATTAATCGATTTCACATAGAAGTCTATGGTGAATCGATGATCGGTTAACGAACAATTCGGATAGCGAACATAGTCTTGGAACGTATTATGTTTTTTTCGTTAACCTATCACCCACTGTATAACCAAAGCTTTACTGATTATATTTTAGTCAATTGAATAAAGCATATATTAAAACTACTACCATGTCTGTTGTTCAGTCAGATCTCTGATTCTGTTGTTGATCCTTTCATCACGATACAAGAATACTACATCTTTTAATTTGCTTGTGACGACCATAACATTGTTCTCGAAAACCACAATAAGGTTCAAAACTCCCCAGATGTCTCTTTCTGATACACTATTTGGACTGGAAGACACCGAAATAGATACAGGGAAAGAAAACGAATCCCTATCTGAGTGTTTAATGATGAAAGTTGTCATCTTCATGCCTTGTTGGAGGTGTTTGTTTGGCTAACCGGATGGGCGTGGCGGCCGTGATTTCCAATTGTTTTCACCTCAGAAGCAGGGCGTTCTTTAAATGAATTCAGTCAACCATGATCACGTGGTTTAAAAGGATTAATTAGCTCGGATAAAAGAAATAAACGCAGCAGGCAGGAAGCTATAGAGTGAATTCTTTTCTATTTTTAGGAGGGATAAAGGTGATGAATAAAATATTACGATTTAAATAACAATACGTTGATTCTTACGGATGGCTTCAATGGGTTATTGTAGTATCGCTAACCTATAGGTAATGGCGTGACATCAGTTCCGGAATCAAGAGAGATTTCCTTTTCTTTAATTAATATAGTGTGTGTGTGTTGGAGATACACAATTTACATGAAGATCAATTTTACCTAGTTACCAACCAGGATACCTACTGCATATTACCAAACTCTCATCGGTAAACTGTGTCTTCTTGTTCTTTTCATATTTCTCACACAGTTACTATTGTTAGTAGTAACGTCTTAAGACTCGGGAAGCCCTAGATCCCCTATGCAATGCTTTAATCGAATTTGTAGTATATGTTGCCGTTAAAGTGTGAAATCCGTTATTTCCTAGAATAACTAGGGGTAAAATCCTAGGAGAGCCCACACCCTTGGCAACAAACCGAAAAAAGCGCCAAGCCAGAACAAGATAGCGCCAAGCGAAACCGACAATGGCGGCAAGAGAATATAGCGGGATAAGGTGGATGCCTAATGAAAATATATGTAAACAATACAGAAATTAAACATTTAAGATAAAAAAAATATAAAAACAGCATTTACTTTCTTATTGCTGATCTTTTCCGAGTGGAGGGTACAGCATAACAGATTTTAAAAAAGCCCTAAAGATTTCATCGCTAAGCGAATGATCGTGTGAGCGCCGCCATATTTATTTTGCGAGGTAATGGTCGAACATACATTCGGCGTGGCAGGTACGATTCCGAAGAAAGCGTTTTATTGCCGACCATGTTACATCATGCTGATCATTACATTTAGGACATTCATAACTCGAAGCAATCAATACTTCCTTCATACACCATTCAATCAATTCTTCCTTACCTTTTGCATTCAACAAAGTAAAAAATTCTAAAGTATATTCCCTCACACACGCAGCCAGCCCGGAGCCCAACGACAAAATGAAATTCGAAATGCATGCCCACAAAATACGAAAATGCTAGAAATAGTTAGGGTTGTCATATGTAGTGTTTAAATGTAGGGTTACCAAGATGGCACAACTATCGCCAACCAAAGTAATTCGCGCCAAGGGTGTGGGCTCTCCTAGGAGTGAACCTAACTAGGTATTTCATAAAATAACTAGACAAATAAGTTAAAGTATATAAAAGTATTGAATTCTAAGATTTAGGTATTCTATAGAATAACGATTACTTGATCGTTAAAGTATGAAATACAGCACTAAAAAGTTCTTTGAACACAGGTTCTAGCTGTTTTAATCAGTTTTGAGCCACTTACAGCTGCTTTGAAATGCCGTGTGTGTACCCTTCATTTCGTAGCTTTTAAATGTTGACTTTAGGCGGTGTATATATGTTAGCGTTATACATTCTGAATTACCAAGAAAAATTTTTGCAACCTGTTTTCAAGCAATGACTTCTGCAAGAATGGAAAACTAACCTGTAAATAAGAAAAATTAAATGCGAGATTCGTACCTTAATTAAATCAGCGTTGGACAAAGGAAGAAATTATTGCTCTTATTCGTCAAAAATTATTAACTTTGATAGCAGGTGTAAAAAGTGCTAAAACAACATACAAAAAAAGCACCAAATGACTATTGGTTACTCTAGCATTATGATATCTTTGAAGTTCAAGGAGTAGAAAAGTTAATTTTTTGCCAGTAACAGATGCAAAACATATATTTTTTTCTCCTTTAACTAATGTTTACAATATGAGCAATAATAAGAAATATCCTCTACTTTTCATTATTGTTTATCAAGTAATTAATCATCCACAATAGGGATAAAATGCATTTTTCAAGAGATTTTAGTTGTTAATGATCAATTGATTTAAAAAATAACTTTGAAATCGTTTATTTTTCACTTTAACGGTCTATCGATAGTTATTTCACAGAATAACTAGTTATTTCATCGAAGAACTAGGTAACGCTTGAAATTTTTCATCTAGTATTGTAAAC
The DNA here is from genome assembly GCA_019973935.1 of Trichonephila clavipes. Lineage (NCBI taxonomy): Eukaryota > Metazoa > Arthropoda > Arachnida > Araneae > Nephilidae > Trichonephila > Trichonephila clavipes. The sequence goes on from BMAU01005857.1 coordinate 168,666, forward strand.
GACTTCCCCCCCCTAAAGTCGCTTCCTCACCGCCCTGCCTACTTAAAGATTTTGGTGGGAATAAAAGCATGACCAGAAACTTCCATGATAAATCTAATATATTATTAATCAATCACACTAATCAACCACAAAGTAAGCCGCAAAAGGAAGCCCTAGGAGTGATATGAAGAAAGCAACAACTCTAAGTGAATAAGCGCATGCAAACAGATCAAATTATCCTTAATCAATCCTAACCTATCAATTCCTAATCCACTAATTTAGTATAGTAGCAAAACTCCGTCCTTAAGTAAGTTGCGTAAATTCTAAATCTCACCTTAGTAACGCTGCAACAGATGCTCCGCTCCTTCAACTCTACAATTACCAAACTTTAACTCTAACTAATTTACATATCAGGATTTTTCTTGAGAGGGATGGCTTTGAATTAACTGCGAATGCTAGCCTAAAGATTCCCCAAGAGGATTAGTTGGTGAAGGTCGCGTAAAGACTCGTCACAGTATATGCTTTAACTAAATTGTATAGTTATTTCATAAAATACCTAGTTATTCTATGAAATAGCTGAAATATATACTTTAACGGTAACAAATATACCTGCAAAGTTCAGCAAACGCCTTTCGGCTAAATGAGTAATGATGGTGTATGGCCATAGATGCCTGAACGTAGACACGGATGATGGACGGCATATAATGATGCTGTCTTATGACTGTTCCCAGTTGGCATATAGTTCGAAATTCACATTGTGTTTTGAAAATATGTTTGGGAATAACATGTGATGACTAAAATTATTTGGATTATGATCTTATGGAGAACGAATCGAGATCAAGATCAGCCCTCCACCTCGAAGCTCTGGACCATCCTTAAAGCATCCCTGATTGCCAGATAATGGACTTTAGCGGCATTTAACTGGGTTCTATCACCATTTGAGGATTTTCAGGAACAAATTGATTAACTTTATGATTTTAACTATCTCTTATAAACTACAACGTGTCCAGAATGGAATGTTCGAACACCCTGATACAGTATAAGTATCTAATTGCAATTTCTATTTTAGTCATATTACAAATTCTCATCTCGAGATGAATAACAAAATCAATCCAGAGGAACATTAACAATCAATTAAAACAAAACCAGAAATAAGTGCTTGGGGGAACTAACTTGATGGCTGAACACTAATCCAAACTTGACTCATCTCAAAATAAATAAGCATCAGTTGCTATATGTGAAAATGCAATTAATATATCTTGCTCATGACACAAGTTTATTTCTTTTCTTTTTCTCTATGCCGTATCTGTGCAAGACAACATAAACACGAATGGAAGATGCAGTTCTACATATTTGCATAATCCAACTTGGAGAAACGAACATGGTTTCACAAGGAGCACAGTACAGGTAATAGAATAAAATAGAATCTTACTGAAAGTGAAAGAGTATGGAATCAAACCTTCCAACAGCTATTTCTTCCCTTCCACATAACATTCTTTATAAATAACATCAATATCAATGAAAAACATTCGAATGTACTTGACAAGAAACAGTCAAGTGATAACTAAAATACTCGTACATCTCTCATCTTAAATTGTACTAGTTATGAAACCACCGGAGAAAGAAACCTCAATCCCCAAGAGAGGGCTTCATTTCCGATGACGTAGATGTTTCGAATCCCCTGACAAGAGACTTTTATCTCTTTCGGAGGTTTGAAAACTGAAAAATAAGTTGAACTACCGAAATATATACTGTATTTTCCGAAATTGATACACTTTCCTTAAATATTTTTCTTCGGCAATATGCTTGAAAATTATGGACGAAATCTTATTATTTTAGGGTTACATTTATCTTATCAACAAACCATTGAAATAAATATCTTTTTCGTGATTTTTATTTTAATATGATTAAAAAAGGAATTATTTTTTTCATTAATATTTTTTGTTATATTTATCAAAATGTGCTGAAATCTGTTTTCACTTCTTTTCAGGGAACATCATTCCAATTCAAAGCTATTGTCAGATAAAACTGTGAGTTACTAGTGATATTCCATGACGGTAATAATATTTCATGTAGCAATAATAAAAAACTTAATAAATTAAAATACAAAAAAACTATTTTTCTCTGTTTTTTTAAAAAATTTCAATAAATACAAGTTTATTTTAACATATAAGATTCAAAATATATTCTATATCCCTGTAGGCTTAACATATTGTATTGAATGAAAGTAAAGTAATTTAAATAGAAATGAATATTATATTAAATATAGTCTGATATAATATAATATAATAGTCATTTTTGAAAATAACATTAACATCGAAGCTTATTGGGTGCATAAAAGAACGTTCCGAGTTAGGCTCTACCATATCAATTCCCAATTTGGAAATACTTCACGCTACAATTTTTATTATTGATACAAGGAAGTGTGGGGGGGGTTACCGACCCCCATTGTATAAATTATACAACTGTTCATACTCTTTGCTCAAATTGTAAAATTGAAATTTAAAAGTATATAGATAATTTGTAGTTCTAATTTTATTCAATATATTGTAAGCAGGAAAAAAATAAATTTCCAAGTCTTCATCTTCGCCTTTTAATTTGTGCTTCAATTTAATGGCTATTCAAAAGCAATGTTCCTAATTCCCTTTTTCTCTTAATTACACTGCATTTTTATTCCATTCTTGCTTCTGCATCTTGACGGAGCCACATACAATTGTCCATGAGTAAACATGATTTCCATCGATGTTACACATAAACCGACTTTTTCAAAACTCTGCCCCTGGGATTCATTAATAGTCATGGCAAATGCTAATCTTACAGGTAGTTGCGTATGTTTCAGTACGAAGGCATATTGAAGTCCACTCGAGTGACCAGTGGCCCTTGGCCAATACACATACCCTTTAATCTTTCTTATCTATTGATAAAATTTCAGTTCGGTTTTCAGATGATATCCGACTGAAGTTAAAGATTTGTTGTTTGGTTCAACAGAGATGAACAATAATAAACACATTTATTACAGCATCACGAAAACCTTTTTTATATAAAGATATATATACCACATATACTTTTAAAGATCCTTCCCCCCCATGAAAGCTTGAATATCAAACTCCAAGGGTCCCTTACTTGATTAATAGTGACTTGGACCTGAGCTTACGGCAGTGTGGTTGCACAATCACGCAAAACACCAGAAAATAGCTACAGACAAAAATAATTCAGGTAATTATTTTATTAAACTGTCCCTTCTAAGGAGATACGAGGTATATAGATCAACTAATAATTAATTAACCAAAAATTTTCTAATTAGAAATACTTGACACCCAGAATTGTAGCTCCCATCAAATAATACAAGTTCCACAGGTCTCGATTCCAACGATTCATAAGACTTATCTTAGAGTTTCATGAAAATAGATTTCGCTTCCTAAGTCAATAAGTAACAGTGTTAGGTAAAGATATACTAAGTAGTTGATAAATATAATTTTCAAAGAGAAATTCTCCTTACTGCTAATCGCAAACTCCTCGACTAACAGCTATCAATTTAAACACTCATTTCTCTTATATTCCCAGTTGTATCTCAGAAACTATCGGTATAATCCATTTTCCAATAAGGAATTGCGAGTTTAAATATGTATACAACTTTAAGTAATTTTATACCCCATGTTAGAGTAAAGGGCAACCTGTGACGCTCGCTGTATACTAACGAGGATTTTATGAGCGAAAAAAAGACTTCAATCGAGAAAAAATATTTAAATACAGTACCATGACTAGAAGTATTTTTGATGGCAATTTTATTACTAAAAGATGTTATATGTATAGCACATTTCACTCAGAATCAGTCAAAATCAGACACATTTTAAGAAACTGCTTCCCAGTATGGAATAGTATCGTTCATTTCATAGTGCAAAGTACTTTTATAATCACAGACCACAAGAATTTACACAATTTTATGATTTAAATATTATCTTGTTTACACCAGGAAACCTAAAATATCTATTTTTTATCACTTCAATTTAATTGTGTGGTTTTTTTAAATATTGTACAAAGTTTTGTACTTGAAGCTTTAATATTTATATATATAGCCATTGATTTAACTTTTTTTTTACCAGTATGCCGAGGCGAAAACAGATACTAGATCACGTAACGTCACCAATTTTTTTAGCAGACTTTTATGGGCTTTTCTCAGATTTTTATTTTTCACATAATCACGTATTTAAAATTTTAAGGCTTTTTTATATTCAAAATAATGTTTTGAAACTTTTTCTGTATACTGTTTGACGATTCTGCACATAGGAAAAGGATTTACGAGAATTGTTATTTCTACGATAATTCAAAAAGTTCTATATCCAAGAGGTTTTTTAAAGAGTCCGGCATGGAAAAAAATTGTATATATATATATAAAAACAAAAGTATTACTTCTAATACCAGTCTTATACACATAATGGTGAGAAACACTACAGAGTATATTAGACTAAAAATGTTCAAAAAAATATTAAAATTTATAGAAGTAGTAATAACTTTAAAATATTGAAATATTTAAAGAAAATTTTCTAATATTTATATATAAAATAATTGTTTGTTTAAATATAGCATTTTTCTTCTGAAGTATATATTTCATGTGTGTTCAAATAGGGTACCTGCAATCATTTTCATATAAATATAATAAGATAAATTTATACAGGGTACCATGTTCTTTTAAACTGATGAAGAACTAAAAATTATTTACATTCTGTAGCATATAGTTCGCCTGTAAGCTCAGCGTAATACATGTAAGCCAGTGCTTCTCAAACTTTCAATATTTGCCAAAATTCAATCGTAATTTTCATCGCCCCCCCCCTCCTTCCATACAATAATAATGCATTGAATTCAATAATAATAATAAATCTTGACACAAAGCTACAATGCGACTTAAACCTCTTAAGTTCCTCCAGCATATATAAACGTCATGCTCGGTAAGAGCGTTAATTGCCCAGGACGTATATATACGTCTCTCCAAAATATATTTTCTGTACAATGCTGTCCATAAAACTATTCCAAAGGCTTTGAAATGCAATAAAATGACCTTATCTGGTTTTTGAGAGGTATTTACTTATTTCGGAGGACTTACTTATTCCTTCCCCCCTTCAAATACACCACATATGCGCACCTACGTGGAAAACGGCGGAATTGGGAAGCGAATCCCATAACTTTTAATCTGCAGTTAAAGGATTAATTATCAACCGTTCAAATTATGAAGATAAGTGCTGAATTTTGTGTATAATCGTATTGATGAGAAGCCCATGGGGTCACGGGTAATTATTAAATTTGTTCTTAACTTAGTATTGTAAAATTAATGATCAAATACATCGTGCAGTGTTGATACCCTTATATTATTTCATTTTTATTATGTCAGAATGTATTATCGTTTGTTTACTTTCAGTAAATTAATAATTTTTAAAAATAATCTTTTGTTCTCAACTTTTCAATATGCTCACGCCCCCCTTAAAAGGGTTATCATGCCCCCCTTAGGGGGAGCGCACCACAGTTTGAGAAACGCTGATGTAAGCAAATAAGTTTTAAGTAACCATTCTTAAGATATGAAGAATAAAACCGAATATGGTATGAATATTGAATTGTTTGGGAATTTCTTTTACTGTTTGGAATAAAATCAAGCTAAACAAATGTATTTTATTCCTTTAGAAAATATTCAACAACAAATGGAACAACACAAATAATGCAGATATAACTACACCAAACAGGTTGACAGGTTGCAATCCGTTTCGGAATAGTAATCTCTTAAAACACAACACAACAATCTCCCGAAAATCTCTCTTTTAACTTAAAAAAATATTTAAAAGCACTAGTTTTAAAACAAAATATCGTAAAACGCTTCAGACCCAGGCATCTTAAGTAACTTGCTCCAAAAGGATTAGAATTTAGTTGAAGGGCTCGTTGAAGCAAGACTATTGATGTCTCTTTTTTTATTGTGCCATAAAAAAGTATTGATTGAGAGTTGCAGACTTTTTCTTTTGAAAAGAGTTTTTGGTAACTATAAAATAAAAAGAGATAATAACAAAGAAAAAGTCTGCGGCATTGTTAATTTTATGCAATATTTTGTTTATGAAGAACCAGCGGACGTGAAAAGTACTTTGAATTTAACGTAATTATTTATTTTTCGGGTGCAGTTCGACGAAATAAAATGGCGAAGTTCTACTTCTCGACAAAATTTTAGTTTTTGATTTATTAGTAAGCTAAAAACATACAACTAGTGCTTTTCAAAGAATGAATCTATTGAGAAAATTGATATTGATAGAATTATTTACTCACATAAAGTAATTTTTTTTATAAGAGTTGAATTTAGAATATAAATATAATTTTAACCATCAAAACATCATTATACAGTGAAAATCGTCTTACACAAAACTGAGAGGACTGAAGTATTTTTTCGCTTTAAAGAACATTGCAAAAAAAACACTCTATATTCAACAAAAGTAAGTGTTTTTATTAGAGTATATTTTATTTACATAGATACATATATATATGCACGTACTAAATAAAAATCAATGAAACTAAAACATTTATAAGAATTTAAAGAAATTAAACATTCAAGTTCTAACGTTTTTGATCACCAGCCTTAAGAAGCTCCATCATCATTTAAAACAAAATAGCAGTTACAACAGTGCTTCTCAAATTTTCAATATTTGCGACTCAATATTCATTCATAATTTTCCTCGCGCCGCTCTCCATACAATAACAATACATTGGATTTAATTCTACTATTCTCTTTGACGCTAAAGCAACAATAAGACTATAAACTATTCAGTGCCACTGGCGTATATAAACGTCTCACTCAGCCGAGGAGTAATTGCTCTGGGCGTGTATATACGTCTTTCCGAAGTAGGATCCTTTCTGCGCACTGCTACTCATAAAATTAATCAGAAGGCTTTCAAAGGCAATAAAAAGACCATAACAGTGCTTGCGAAGGATTTACTTATTTCAGAGGATTTCCTTACTTATTCCTTTTCATCCCTGTTCTTCAATACATCACATACGCAGGCGTACGTGGAAAACGGTGGATTTGGTGAGCAAATTGCGTCACTTTTAATCAGCAGGTAAGGAATTAATAATAAACAGTACAAATTATTAAGATAAGCGTTAATTTTTGTACATAATTTTATATATGACAAGCCCATGGGGTCACTGGTTATTATTAAAATTGTTCTTAATTAATCTCTGTAAATTAATTATAAAATACATCATGCAGTACTGATACATTTATAAGTGTATTATATTAGTGTAAATGTGTATTTTATTTTTATTACTGCAAAAAGTTTTAGTTTGTTTACTTTCAGTAAATTAATAATTTTTTTAAAGAATCTTTTATTTTCCAACTTTTGATGTGCTCACGCACCCCCAAGTTTGAGAAAAGCTGAGTTACAATTACTCTTACCCTTTAATTTTTCTCGTCTGTATATCGCGTAATTATTTCTATTGATTGACATAATAAATAAAGTAAATTATTGCAATTTTTAATGCTTGTAATCATTTTGAGTTTGATTCAATGGCTTCGCCACCTTTGTTGTTTGGGATCCCATTAGGGATTTTAATAACGAGCGAGATCTTCACTTCAACTAACATGAGGAAGAGGTATTGTGATACACGCGGACTTTGACAAAAGCTGACAAAAAGCTATAATATTATACGAATAAGTTTTGATATACTTAACGATTTTATTTCCTCATTTGAACCGTAAAAATTTCCCGGTTTTCATTTATGGAATTAAGCATCCTTAATTGTTACAAAATTAAAGTTGGAATGATGTAGACAGATAATTAGTATATCCAAAGAGATTTAGTGGTCACATAATAGTCTTTAATTGATGCATTTAATTTATTTGCAGAAACCTTTGAACTTCTACAGAACAATCTCCGGAATATTTAATCTCTGTCCAATCGATTTATACCTATAATCCATCAGAATCTTCAACTGAAACTTTTTATCAAAAGTTCCAAAACAGGGGTCGGCAAACTTTTAGTTGTGGTGTTCAAAGCCGATATACCAATATAATTCAGAATGCCTTACGTAGAATATTTTTGAAACAATTAGATTTCAGTGATAAGGCATGAAAAGTTATTGAATAGAGGTCAAAAATATAAATTTACAGTTTCATTATACATTAATTTTGCATCATTTAAAAACATTTCTTACCAAATAAAAGAAAAAACAGCGTAAAATATAATAAATTTTTCAACAGAAGTAAAAAATTAAAATTGTACATATATCATGTATTTTTAAACACACACACACACACACATATATATATAGTCTAATTCTCTACAAACAACAGATAATCATCAATCACATTCGAAAAAAAAACACATGGACAGTAAAAAGATCATACAATGAAGGACACTAGATTAAAAATTATAAAATGGATGCTGCAGTATTATAAATATTGCTGACTTAGGACAGCTAATATATAAAATAATTTATATAAAGGTGGGGTTGAACATGTTTTTTTGGCCAGCCAACCTTCCCCCTTTACGTAAATAATACTGAGCAAAAAACTATTGAAAGTAATGGATAGGAATATCTAAATCCATTACAAGATAGAGGTAACTTACCTAAAAATTGCACTTTAAAATGCAGAGCCCGCGCGAAATCCGAGTGCACTAAATAAATTATTGCCAGATTCTGCACCCTAATGCAGATTCAAAGCATGTGAATGGCTGAAATGTAGCACTTAACAAAAGTATAAAAAGAATACAAATTAAAATTAATAAGTGAGTTACAAATTATATACCATCACTTTAGTGACACTAGAGTATATATGAATTAAATAAGTAATTTTAACTAATATTAGAATATGGAGGTAACTATAACTATGCAATATGTTAATTTATAGTATTAAACTATTATTAATCTAAGAATTTTTAATCCTTACAATTTTGAATAGCTTTATCCATATAACTAATAATATAATCAATTGGGTATTTCTGATTTAAGCAATATTTAGTAAAATGTTTATAGTTAGTTATTATTTCTGATTTTTTTTGTCACGAGAAATTTATTGCGCTGTATATAATTAATAACGATATTTCTGAATATAGAAATATGTACATTACTCTCCCAATGCGGAACTTTTATAATATTGAAATTAAATTATTGAAATTAATTATATATATATATATATATATATATATATATATATATATATATATATATATATATATATATATATATAATAATGAAATAAGAAGTAGGCAACATCTCTTCAGTATAGTTAAATAAAAAGATAAATAAAAACTTTAATGTAAAAACCTAGTTTTTACTCCGCTGTATTTTCATATCGTAAATCAAGTAGTACAATGTATGACTTTCAATTTGATACGATTCTGAGCATGCAGTTGTTAAATAGTTTCTTTACGAACTCAAAATATTTTTCATAAGAGAAAAGATTTTTTACTTAGATATTTAGAACCAAATTTTGAAAGCAGATTACATGCAATTTTCTTTTTTCAAACAATAAATCTCTCCATCAATGGCATTCAATAATTTACAAAAATAGCCTAAAATTTATCTATAGTTATACTTCAGATTTTTCCGTAATTCTGTAAATCCCTATAATTCGGAAGATGTTTGTTATAAATATGGTCCATTACAAATTTATCAAGGTCCGTCCACTCAAAAATTGACAAATGTGTGGAGTAGTGTAGAGTGCCACTGTACCGCATGCCCCATATGACACGCGTGTCATAGGTTACTGACCCCTAATGTTGACCGATATTTATATCCAAAGGCATTTTAGTGATGCAAATAATAGTCTTTAAGGTATCCGACTACGATCGGAACCGTGATTTTGCAAAAGTATATAAATGAATAATATTTATGATATTTAGTGTCACTTAGATTAAAAAACGTATATAAAATTGTTTTAAGTACATTATTACAATAAAAAATTATTTAAGTATAATATTTTGACAAAAAATGAACATAGAATGACCCATTTTCAAAACATTCTCCTTTTATGAAAAATGCTTCTATTATAATATTTTGCCTATATACACTGCTGGACAATTGCTAAGGACGGATAACACTATCATCCATAGCAACCACAAAGTGAAAGGAAGCAAAATGTGGAAAATTAGAACAAGTGCGGGATATTAGTAAGAAGAAGAATGAGTATGCAAATTTTTTTTCCACGTCTGTTCATCACGTGATAGCGTTCATAAGAGCTTTAAAGGTTTTGACGCGTGTGGACAGTTGTTTCAAGTCAAAGTTTTACAGGAAAGATTTAATAGACGAACTTAAAATTTTTGGCATGTCTTCCCGACATCACATAGATTATTTTATGCGTGGCCGAATTATTGGAAAGATCGAAGAAGGGCGAAAAATAACAGATGTTTCCAGGGAGTTCGACATCGCTCACAGCGTTGTTTCGCGGCTGTGGAAGTCATTTAAAACTACTGGAATGTGTAGTAGACGGCACGGGGGAGGTCGTGTTAGAAGTACGACGCCTGCAGAAGACAGATATATCGTCCTATCAGCAAAATGGAACAGGCGCACCACAGCTCAGCAGGTGGCAGATCAGTTTCTTGCTGCCTCAGAAAAGCAGATCTCCCGAAAAACTGTTGCCAGACGTTTGAGGGGAGGAGGACTATACGCACGCAGACCTGTTGTGTGTGTCCCATTGACCAGACAGCACCGTACTGCCCGTTTGCAATGGTGTCGTGAGCATCACAATTGGACTGAACAGGACTGGGAATGCGTACTATTCTCAGATGAGAGTAGGTTCAGTCTGTCATTGGATTGTAGACGCCAACTGATCTGGCGCGAAAGTGGTACTGCTTATCGTCCAGAAAATATCCAGGAAAAGGACCGATATCCGACATGCAGTATCATGGTGTGGACCGGCATCATGATCAATGGCCGCACGCGCCTACATGTTGTTGCAAATGGGACTATGACGGGTCAACGATACATTGGTGAAGTTCTACTTCCTCATGTTCGTCTTTTCCGTGGTGCTGTCGGTGATAAATTTTTTTATGGACGACAACGCAACATGTCATCGAACACTCGCTGTTCAGGATTGTCTAGACAGCGAGGGTATTCAATGTCTCGTATGGCCAGCGCGTTCTCCAGATCTAAACCCCATTGAAAATGTGTGGGATGCTTTGGGGAGGCAAGTTGCTAGTCGAAACTATCCTCCGACAAACAAGAACACCCTCATCCGTGCACTCACAGAGGAATGGGATAAATTGGCTCAACAGCTGCTGGATAATGTTGTGCAAAGTATGGTACGACGTGTGGAATGTTGCATCACACTCCACGGTGGACATATCCCGTACTGATACCTTTCTTTAAGGTGCCTGCTGACTTTTATTAGATGCATTGTTCCATTTCTCCGTACGCAGATCAAATGAACATTTTTTTTCCTTTCAGATGTTTCACAGCTTTTGTACTTTCCAGAACAATAAATATTCTTTATTGTAATGTCTGAACAGTGTGGCAACTATATTTTATCCTACTAGGCCTCATGTCTCGCTTAATGTTATGCTACATAGCAATTTGTGATCCGTCCAGCAGTGTATATATAGCTCAGACCTCTGCACAGAGGCTCAGCCAGACGTTTTTAAATATACAACTTAGAAGTGGATTTATCCATATTTTACTACAACAGAGGAGAGAAATTTTACGAAAAAAACGCCGATAATTATTTCAATTGGTAATAACTGAAAATTTTGTGAATTTTTAAAAATTCCTATAGTTCAGACTCTCTGGAGAAGTCTGTACTTTATATAAGCAAAATATTATTATTATAGAAGCATTTCTTAGAAAAGGAGAACGTTTTGAAAAAAAGATTATTCTAAGTTATTTTTTTGCTAAAATATTGTACTTAAATAAGTTTTTTTATGATAATGTTCTTAAAACCATTTTTTATACACGTATTCTAATGGGACACTAATTATGATGAAAATTATCCATTTATGCGTTTTTTTTTAATCACGATTCCGAACGTAGTCGGATACCTTAACTGATGCATTTAATTTATTTTGAGAAACCATAGAACTCCTACAGAGCAATCTCTGGAAGATTTAACCTCTGCCCAATCGATTTATAAAGGGTGTTTTTTTAAGAGGTACAGAACTTTAAATTGCAATAAAACAACGATGTATTATTCGATTGACATGAATTTTTTTTATTCGAAAGATAATCTTGTGGCATTACATTTTAAATATGATTTCTGGCATAGGACTGCCACGGCTGGCTCGGATGTAGTCCAATCTGGACGTTCAATTTTCGATGACTTTTTCCAACATTTGTGGCCGTGTATTGGCAATAACACGGCGAATGTTGTCTTCCAAATGATCAAGCGTTTGTGGATTATCCGCATAGACCAATGACTTTACATAGCCCCACAGAAAATAGTCTAGCGGTGTTAAATCACAAGATCTTGGAGGCCAATTCACAGGTCCAAAACGTGAAATTAGGCGGTCACCAAACGTGTCTTTCAATAAATCGATTGTGGCACGAGCTGTGTGACATGTTGCGACATCTTGTTGGAACCACAGCTCCTGGACATCATGATTGTTCGATTCAGGAATGAAAAAGTTTGTAATCATGGCTCTATACCGATCACCATTGACTGTAATGTTGTGGCCTTCATCGTTCTTGAAGAAGGATTCCACCAGCTCATAAAGCGCACCAAACAGTCAGTTTTTCTGGATTTAACGGTGTTTCGACATACACTTGTGGATTAGCTTCACTCCAATTGCGGCAGTTTTGTTTGTTGACGTAGCCATTCAACCAGAAGTGCGTTTCATCGCTAAACAAAATTTGCTTATGAAAATCGACCATTATTTTCGAAATAAAATTGCACAATTCGAAAGCGTTGTTCAGGCGTGAGTCTATTCATGATGAATTGCCAAACCAAACTGAGAATAAATCACTTGACAGTTGTTAAATCGGTCGCCATCTTGGAAAGTAATGCCAACTTAAACTTCTATACCTGGAAAAAAACACTCTGTAGCTATAATCCAATAGAATCTTCTGCAATGGACACTTTTCATCAAAGGTTATAAAAGCTTCTAAGATGAACGTTTTCAGATAAAACTAAACTACAACAATCTCAGTCGTAGACAAAACTTCCCAACTACCAGCGATTTTTCCCTGTTCTTGACAAGCCTACCATGCACAGTCTCTTTTTCTCACAGAAGATCGCAAAGATTTCCAGAAACTGCTCCCCACAGTAGCTACTTTGTTATTACTCAAGCATTTGATTCTCTGAGAATCATGGGTAAATTGCTTCTGGTCTAATCTGGTGGAAGCAATTACTATTCATTGAGATCGAGATCGTTTCCTAGAATGAGATATCTTTGAGCAAACCGAACGGAAGGACGGTTCATTAAGAAACATTCATTTGACCAATGCTTCGATGGAAGGGGAAAAAGGGAAAAACACGATTAAATGGAGGATTTTCAGGCTCTGTACATTAGACGCTGTTTAAAAAGAGTTTATCGCAGAATGTATTTTACCTTGCTCAGTCAAGACAGTACGTTTATGACCATGATTTGTTAAGTACGCTACGGTATATGATTTGCAAGAAAGTGATTTTACAAACGCGTGTAAATGAATAAGTTTGGGATATTTAGTGTAATTTAAATTAGAATAAGCAAATTGTCAATTATTACAAAACAAAACATTTAAAAGGATTTTTTTTGGCAAAAAATGAAGGGCACATTTCTAAAACGTTCTCCTTTTTATGGAAAATCTTCTATTATAATAATATTCTCAGTTAAGACTTTTATACAGAAACTGAACTTCGAATTTTGAAAAAATCACATTATATTCAAAGTTACAATCGATTGCAATAATAACGGCTGTTTTTGTTTGTTTGTTAAAATGTCTCTTTGATATATTAAAACTTGAATAAATTCACTTCTAAAGTATACATTTTCAAAAATCGCAGTTCAGGTTCTGTACAAAAGTCTTAGCTACATATAAGCAAAATATTATTATAGAAATATTTTTCATAAGTTTTGTGAACATATCATTTTTCGAAATTTTCTTTTTACAATCGAACATCAAACTAAAGTATTTTTTGGGATCACAAATCATAAAGTCATTGCGAAACGATTTTACATGAAATAAAAACAAGTAGTATAAAAAAATAAATTTTAAGTTAATTTCAACTTAGATAAACGAAGAAAAATTTTAATTTAGTTACTTTTTATTAAACATTTACAATTAATATAAATATGTATGTACATAAGACAGAATCCCCCTATTAAGTGACAAAATAGAAAGCAATTTACCTTGCAATTTTCCATTTTCCTTTATATGTATGGTGTTGTACTATTATTATTTTTACTATTTATTCACTCATTTTCAGAAATTATAGGCCATCCCAGGTAGGATTAAAACCCCCGACCTTTGGATTAAAAGTCTAACGCGCTATCCATTGCGCTGCAGGGACAGAACGAGCGATTTTCCTTTTTATATATGGTGTTAGACTATTATTTTTGTTTGTTACCATTTATTCATTAATTAAATTTAATTAATGAATCATAATTTGAAAAAAACTGTATTAACATCAAGTGTCCTCCACTACAAGTTTAAAAAATGTATTTGAACTTGATTGGATGAATAGAAAATATTCTATTAATGATTGAAAATTTAATCAAGATATATATATATATATAAGGAGAGAGTGAACTAATAGTAGGAATTGAAAAAATATTTAAAAAAAAACGCAAATTTTTAATTTTTCCTCACAAAACTAATTTTAAATTTTGACAATTATACAGCAGACACTTGTTAAGTATAACAATTCTTTATAATTTTTCCATAAACGAAATTGTGACGAAAATAAGTGATGATTATTAAGGTATTTTATAAAATACTTTCAATAAGTCGTTAGATATCAGAAATTCACAATTCTCTTAAATCAGATCGAAAAATTTCACATCTCAGATCAAGTCTAACAACTTACTTTTTAATATTGAGACGAAGCTCTTCATCAATGTACAATTATCATATACCGACAGCATAACAGTTTCTTGTACGATAACCAACAGCTGGCATCACGCCAGCTGAGTTTGTGGTGGTTCTTTTTTTCGATTTTGTTTTTTGTTTCAAATACATAAGTTAAATTTTCCATTAGCGGTTGAAAAGAATGTTTTTCCCTCTCAAAACAAATCACTTTCATTAGAAAAAAAGTATTTTGAAAGAAAATGAAATTTATCAATATTATTATGCACTATGTAAACATATGTAACAATTTCGAAGTAGCGTTTTCATATCGGAATTAATAACAATAAAATATAAATAAATGAAATTGCATTTGCATGAAATTCTGTAATAATTTATATTTTCTTTTCAATTATTCCTAATTTCGGTAAAAAGATGTGCTTTTGCTACCAAAAATTATTTTACAAAAATTTTTATGATTTTACAATAAATTTAAATACATGCTTCTCAAACTTTCAATATTAGAAATTTTCATCACGTCCCCCCTTTCCCCTCTCTCCATACAAATAACAATATATTGAGTTCAATAAGTGACACTAAAGCTACAATAATACACAGCGAATTTTTTTAAGTGCCATCGGAGTATATAAACTTCTTGTTCGGCCAAAGCATAAATTATCCCAAACGTATATATACGTCTTTCTGAAGTACGATCTTTTCTGTGCACTGCTTTCCATAAAATTATTCCAAAGGTTTGGAATGCAATAGAAGGACATTGACAGTGTTTGCGAGGGATTTGTTTATTTTAGAGGATTTCCTTATTTATTCTTTTTCTTCCTCTTCCCCTACAAATACGCTCGACTATGTGGAAAGTGGGGTCATTGGGGATTGAATCGCGTAACTTTTATTCGACAGTTAAGGGATTAATTGTAAACCGTACAAATCATGAAGTGTTCATTTGTGTATGTAATTTTGTATATGACAAGCCCATGAGGTCACTGGTAATTATTAAAATTGTTCTAAACTTACAAGGAGAGGGCACGACAAAGAAAATTAATTCATTTGGGTTGAGACCTGGTGTAATAGTAGTACTCCTTTAGGGTGTCAAATTATCAAGTTAAGTGTTAAGTTCATATAATTTTATACACGACAAGCCCATGGGGTCACTGGTTATTATTAAACTTGTTCTTATCTTACTATTGTTAAATTAATTATAAAGCACATTGTGCAGTACTGATAAATTTATAAGTGTATTATTTCAGTGCAAATGTTATTTTTTAATATGTCAAAATGTATTTTGTTTATTTACTTTCAGTAAATCAATACATTTTTGAAAAATAATCTTTTATGTTCGATTTTTCAATAAGCTCACCCCCCCACGTAGAGTTATCACGTTCATTTGGGGGGAGGTACGCCCCACAGTTTGACAAACGCTGACATACGTAGATGTAGAACAGAACGTAGATACCGAAACATGCATTTTTAGAGCGCATGTTAGTAAAAAGCAAATTTACGAATTATCATGCAATATTTTTTTTCGCATGAAAGGTTTTCTTTTGATATATTTCTATTTATATATATTTTATTTAAATCAGATGTGTATATTAAAAATAATATCTAAAAATTTGTGAAAGAATCACAGCATTTTAAAATTGCAAACATTATTTACTTTAAAGAGTTTGTAGTCCTATTAATCTATATATAAAAGTTTTTCGTGTTGATGGAATATAAATATACTTACTTATCTGCCATATGAGAATAATAATAAAAAGGCAGTAGGTTCTGTTGAATATTATGGTTACAAATTAGTACAACTACATAATACACGTAAATTACAGCTTTAAAATTTAGGCAATGAATACGAACCGTTGTGTATATATGGGTTGGTCAGCCTTTAGGAGGACAGGGTCCCCCCCCACCTCTAGTACTTATTTAAAATAAATCACAGTTTAAAAAAAATACCCTTTTATAGTTAATCGTAGCTAAATCTTTTAGTCACCAAACCTGGAAATGGGATCTGGAATTAGTCGCCAGATGCGAGATGAGATCTGAAAATGTGTGTGTGTGGGAAATCGTTATTCCTGATGATCCTGATCAGGACAATGTGTCAAAATTATTGAATTATTGTATTGTCATCGGTCCTGGACAAGTGAGCAAAATTTCAAAGTAATATGACCTTTTAAATTGGATGAAAATTGAGTTCAACAATACCGTTACATACAAGTGAAACTTATAAAAGGGTGTTAAAAAACAATGGGTTTCCAGGAACAAATGCGTAATCATAAATGAGTTATTATTTTTCCAAATTTAATGAAAAAGAAAATAAATTAAAATATATTCGTTGCTAAGGCAGATTTCTCTTAAAATGTTCTAAATATATAATCATGTTTAATTCAACGTAAATTAAATATTAAATTTTTCATTTCAAGGGCGTGGCTTATCTGCCAAGTACTAATGGTTGCTTTGGTCTAAACGTAGTACGCCATTAAGTTGCTTAAATATGCACAATTTTCACGAAAAATAAATTAAAATGCTGAAAAACTCATAAATGATTCTCAAAAAATACAAATGTAATATGTTTGTTAGCTAAAAAAAATGTATAAATATTAAGTAAAATTTTAAATACAACGCAATACCTCTCGACAAATTTTCTAAAAAAGTTAAAATAATCTTATAAATCTTTAGTAAAATTATGTAAAAAATTATTATACATTCTAAATACAAAAAAATAAACAGATTTATTTCAGGATTAATCAATTAAATATGCGATTTGTTAGTTTATTTTTAAAAAAAATGTAAAAATATTTTTAGAAACGTATTAAAATAACGAACTCAGGTATTTTTGATTTAAATATGGAATATGGTAAATAGTTTGAAGAGAAATGAAAAAAAAATATTTATCCAGATGCAACAATCAGTATTTTTATTATTTAGTAAAAATTTAAATATTATCCATTCAGGAGAAAAATAGATAAGATTTAGTAAGAATTTAAAAAGTCAAATAAAAACGTTTACTCTATATTTAAAAAAATGTCACAACTTATTTAGGAGGATTAGAGACACAATTCAAAAGAATTAAAATCGTCGCATTTATATTGGGGTTTTTTATATATTATAAAAAATAGCATATAAATAAATTCAAATTAAAAATTTATTTTGCAAATACACACACTATAATCGAATAAATATAAAAATATTTCTATAAAACGAAAAAATACTTATAAGTGCAATACGTCGATAATTGTTGATTCTATTCTTTAATTTGCTAATTTTTTTGAGGATAAAAATTCACTTAAAGGTAAAATAAAAATGCAGTTTAGAAATTTAAACATACATTATTAAGTTTCATGGAAATAGAAATAGTTCAACTTAATTGTAGATTCCTATTATTATTTCCACGATAATGGAAACAGTTTCTTGCCGAGAATCAAGCCATATATTATTATAAAATGTTTTACATAAAACAGAATTATTAAAATTAGCATTAATTATTCAAAACATGAAATAAAATTAACAGTGAACAACGTGAAATTCTTAATCTAGCCCTAAGAAACGAAAAATACGTCCCAAAACTTAATGCCCCACCCACGAAAACAGCTGCATTATTAAAAAAGAACCAATTAAATATTCCCTTTTTATTTGAGAGTTAAGAAAAAATAGCCGTTGTTATATAAGTTAAGATTAAAATAAATTAAAACAGAGAACGCGGTACATCGATTTAAACAAAGAACGAAAAAGCTTAAATGAAAGTAAAACTAGGTTAGAAAATAGAATAATAGTTTTTAAATCAATATTCTGAAAAATTGCCAGAATTTCTCTAAAAAAAGTTTAGAATTATTTTTAAATATTTGTTTCAATCGCTCTTACCCAGAGAGAAAAAGTTAAAAATAAAAACTTTTACAAAACGCTTTTTGAAAAAATACGCAAATGGAAGGGAAAAAATTTTATATTTAACAATAACAATATATTTAGAATCTTCAAACGATATTTTTAGAATGCAGCACTGAAAATTCAAATCTAAATATTGCAGCCACACAGTAAAGTTGTATAATGTATTTATGTACAGAATGGAATACTCTCTATCTTACTTCTCTATAAGAATTAAATACTCTAAGACAATTGTAAAAAATTTAATTCGCATAACTAAAATTTATTTTTCAACTTACGCTTCTTGAATAAAGTTTAGAATATTTCTCAAAAAATTCGAATACAGAAAACGATAAATTAAAATCGAAGTGCATATTAGTGAAAAAAGAAATCATCAAAATTCCTATTTTAGCCTCAAGAACATTTTACTGAATATTTAATCAACTCCAAAAAACTTTTCGAGAAAATCTTGCTACTGCGTTAATAACTACTACATCCAGGAAAAAAAAAACTGGAAATAAGTTTCAAACAAAAGATAAAACTTACATTCACTCAAATATATGCTCTCCAAACCGTCATGTCACTCCAGTAAA
Organism: Trichonephila clavipes; assembly: GCA_019973935.1. NCBI lineage: Eukaryota > Metazoa > Arthropoda > Arachnida > Araneae > Nephilidae > Trichonephila > Trichonephila clavipes. The sequence continues at coordinate 188,048 of BMAU01005857.1, forward strand.
AACCGGCGCATTGTAAAAACTCTTCCATCTGCTAGAACGCCGAGGAAAAGACTTTACCCTCGCCATCGAACGACCAGGAAAACGAAGGAGAAAATTTCTCCTCAGGAAAACTAACCAGGATCATCAGGAGCAGGAAAACCGCGACCGACTGCAGCGGAACCTTCTCCGCATCTGCTGATCCAGAGCGTAAAACCGGACAGTCGCAAGCGGCCGTCGCCCACAGGTCGTTAGCCGCTCTCCCATTGGTCGACTGGATTCATTTCGGAGGGGGGAGGAAGGCAACAGTGGCACTCCCCCCACACGGCTCGGGAGAAGGGATGGCGTTCTCGGAGGAGAAAAAAAGGATATTTGAAGGAATAGGAAGGGGAGAGAAAATAATTTTTATAAAATTTGGATTTACCTTAGTAGGGATTATTTTTGTGATTAATGACTGAAAGACAGGGAGTTCGAAACAGGAACCCACTATCATAATTAAAGTTTTAATCCGTAGTTTAAAAATGAGGACGTTGTTCTAGGGTTTGTACGTGTAGATATATTTTTTGGTAGATTATAATTTGAATTTTTGGACCAGAAAAAAAAATGGATATATGTAGTGTTAAGGCTTTAAGGTGAGCTCTAATTAACCATTTCGCGCAGTTAATTTTGTCAAAACAATTTTTTTTTAAAAAAAAATTGATTATTTATCAGATATAGGAATATTTTTTAGGGAGGGGGGGGGGTGCTGTTTCAGAATATTAATTATTATTTAGGATTTATGTGGGTGTTCTTTACATAATTTAATTCATTAATGTTGAGTTTGTTTTGGAAAAAAATATTTATATACAGATTTTCCTTTAAAAATGTATTTTCAAATCAACTAAGTCAATGCACTGCAATCCCGCCACGGACCGGTACCGGTCCGTGGATGAATTATTACTGGGTTTCACAAGTAACATTAAATTATTTCTATTTTATTTCCTGAGGTGTATTTTTCTAGGATTTGTGTGACTTTTTATGAAAATTAATTCATATTCCAAGTTAAATCACTTTATACTCATTTTTTGGTGTAACTATATTTTATTCTAAAGGCATGTCTAAATACAATTAAATTAAAATTATTAAATCAAAACAATCTAAAATATAAACATTCAACGCCTCCCCCTCCTCCCAGGAGGCCGTGTTAAAATGATCAAACATTGACCAGTTCATAGTGATAAAAAGGTTTGAAATCACTGAAGAAAGTAAAACCGGGTTTCCGAAAAGTATGACTACACTTGCAAATATTAATTTCAAAAAAGAAAATAAATACATAAATATATACACCATATTTATACCCAAATTCTCAATATGTTTTTATAAAAAACTATCATCGATTCTAAGCTACACACCCTATTCTCTACACGTTTTTGAGAAAAAATAAGAAACTGTATAAAAAGTTCATCGATATTCGATACTTAAGGAGAAAAAAAATTACTGAGAAATAATAAGAAGTTATAAATTAATTTATTTTACCAGTATTAAAAACTTTCATATACCTACATGAACCTATAAAAACTGTCAGGTTCATGTTTCGAAAATGAAGCGTCGCTCCCATTTTCACAGATGAGAATTGGTGCCGGCGTCACCATTTTCTCCCTCGGTGTCGTCTTCTGTGCTATCCAATGCATTTGGTATACAACATTTTTTTAAAGAATGCATTATAGAAGAATATAAAATAATTATTAAAGACTGTTGAACATTCCACAAGCAAAAATTATATCATTTTGTTTATGCCATTGAGGTATATTTGTTTCATCTGTGTCAAATTTTCAGTGGTTGCTGCTCTATTTCCGCTTTCTTCTACATATCAAATTGTCTGCCTCTTCTCATAAGTGCGTCATAATGAACTCGTCTTGATGCTATTACCGGTATCTTTGACGTTTAGGTGATTAATAGAAAGCGTATACAAAAACATTTTCTAACTACGATCATACAACGATGTTTATGATAGACTGAATACTGGAGGTAAACTGCGGAATGGGGTAAGTCAATGCTTCTCAAACTTTCAATATTTGCGACCCAATATTCAATCATAATTTTCATCGCGCACCCCTTCGAACGATAACAATGTATTGAATTCAATAATACTATTTTTTGCGCTAAAACTACAATTCGAATTTAACCTCTAAAGTTCCAACGGCGCATATAAACGTATCTCTCAGTCGAAGCGTTAACTGCCCCGGACGTATATATATATGTATTTCCGATCCTTTTGTGCAGTGCTATCCATAAAATTATTTCGAAAGCTATGGAATACAATAAAAGGACTTTGATAGTATTTGAGAAGGATTTATTTATTTATTTCAGAGGATTTGCTTTTATTTATTCCTTTTCTTCCCTTCCCCCAATACATTCTATACGCACGCCTAAGAGGAAAATGGGGGTATTGGGGAGTGAATCGCGTAACTTTTATTCGACAGTTAAGGGATTAATTATAAACCGTACAAATCATGAAGTGTTCATTTGTGTATGTAATTTTGTATATGACAAGCCCATGAGGTCGCTGGTAATTATTAAAATTGTTCTAAACTTACAAGGAGAAGGCACGACTAAGGAAATTCATTTGGGGTCAGACCTGGTGTAAAAGTAGTACTCCTTTAGGGTGTTCAACCCTCAATGTAATTCCACCGAATGGCCTGTCAATTCGAAGAAAAAAGCCTTTGAAATTCATGCTTAGCTTTTGTACAATTAAATTTCAATTTCCTCCAGCGATTTCGTACCTTTGTTGATATATCATCTGCATACTCTGCGCGAGGTCTGGGTTCGATTCATCGGTCAATTTTTTTTCCAATTCATTTAATTATTTTTAAAATTAAATAAACTTATTTATGAAAGGTTTATTAAATATTAAATAATATTTTATGTTTTTATTTTGTATTTTTTATAAAGTAAAAAAAATACTTTAACTATATAAATACTTATATTAAATTTTATATAAATATATTTTTATATTAACAAATAATATTTATAATAATAAATATAAAATGATATTATACATAAAAATTAGTTACAAATAGTTTTATAATGTGAAATAAAATAACTATAAATAAAATATTATATATAATATAAAATAATTTATAAAGTATATTATTATTATTAAATTAATTATTTTATAATTAATATAAAAAATGTTTTTTTATGTTATTAATTTAATTATTTTATAATTTCATAAAATTTTAATAAGTCCTTTTTAATTAAATTTAAATAATTTTTAAAAGTTTATTTAAATAATTAAAAAAATATATAATTATTTCTATAATAAATAATAAATTTAATGATAAATTAATAATAAAAGTTAATAAATGTAATAATAATTCTTATTAATTAATTTAATTTATTAATTATTTTAATTAAAAATTATTTTAAATAATTTTAAATAATAATTATTTTAGATAATTTTAATCAATAATTATTTTAAATAATTTTAATCAATAACTATTTTAAATAATTTTAATTTTTAATAATTTTAAATATTTTTATTAATAATAACTTTAAATAATTTTAATTTTTAATAATTTTAAATATTTTTATTAATAATAACTTTAAATAATTTTAATTTTTAATAATTTTAAATATTTTTATTAATAATAACTTTAAATAATTTTAATTTTTAATAATTTTAAATATTTTTATTAATAATAACTTTAAATAATTTTAATTTTTAATAATTTTAAGTATTTTTATTAATAATAACTAAGTAATTTTATTTTTTAATAATTTTAAATATTTTTATTAATAATAACTTTAAATAATTTTAATTTTTAATAATTTTAAATATTTTTATTAATAATAACTTTAAATAATTTTAATTTTTAATAATTTTAAATATTTTTAGTAATAACTTTAAATAATTTTAATTTTTAATAATTTTAAATATTTTTATTAATAATTTTTAAATAATTTTAATTTTTAATAATTTTAAATATTTTTATTAATAATAACTTTAAATAATTTTAATTTTTAATAATTTTAAATATTTTTATTAATAATAACTTTAAATAATTTTAATTTTTAATAATTTTAAATATTTTTATTAATAACTTTAAATAATTGTAATAAATAATGTAAATAATAAATTTATTTAATTGTTTTTACTTTATAAAATACAAAATAATTACATAATATATCATTTAATATTTGATAAACCTTTCATAAATAAGTTTATTTAATTTTAAAAATAATTAAATGAAATGAAAAAAAAATTGACCAATGAATTTAACCCAGACCTCGCGCATAGTATGCAGGCGATATATCAACCAAGCTACGAAATCGTTGGAGGAAATTGAAATTTAATTGTATAAAAGCATGAATTTCGAAGGCTTTTTTCTCCGAATTGACTGGTTATTCGGCGGAATTACATTGAGGGTTGAACACCCTAAAGGAGTACTACTATTACACCAAGTCTCGACCCCAAATGAATTTCCTTAGTCGTGTCCTCTCCTTGTTAGTATTGTTCAATTAATTATAAAATGTCTTGTGCAGTACTCTGATACATTTATAAGTGTATCATATCGGTGTAAAAGTGTATTTTATTTTTGTTATGTCAGAGTGTATTTTTTTTCTTTTCCTTTTAATAAATTAATAATTTTTTAAAAATAATCTTTTGTTCTCGACTTTTCAATATGTTCGCGCCCCCCTCATTTGAGAAACGTTGGGGTAAGTCAGCGATGCAAGTGACCAGAACGGATGGCTGCATTTTTCCTTTTGAAAGGGGTTGGAACTGATTTTCCACCATCCAACAAATGTTTTGCCTTTGATTCTAAGCCGCTTTCGATTTTCAGTAGCCTTAACACCGGGAAAATGACGCAGCTTAGATTCGAGTAAACATGATATATAAATATAAACTGACTCTAAAAATCAAAAAGTTAACTCATTTATACAATTTTACAAAATCACGGTTAAAAATGTTGGCAGTACCCTTAAATTTTTAACAACACATAAAAATGTAGCGACCTTGTCGAAAAAAAATAAGTCAAAGGTTGTTAAATTTTCCATTGCTTTTAAAACGTATAACGTTAACTTTAACTAAACTGAAGCGGTGCATTTTTCCACATATGTATACATTTATATTCAAAGAACAAAAGAACATTTACAGTTTATTATTTTGTTCTTTCAATATTTTCATGCTAGTCTAACAGGCCGCAGAAGGGGACGGTTGGTACTATGAAACTAGTTCAAGCTCCTCTCCTCGCTTACTCTTGCAAGGCTTCATTCCCACTATTGATTCATTTGATAATTATACTTCACAATTCCCATACTCTTTTTCTTTCTTTTTTTTTGTTTAATTTTTTATAACTATTTTTTTTCTAAATATATTTATCGGGACAAATATAAAAGAAGTAAATCCAGTATATTCCACACGCAAAATTTCATTATATCTTTTTAAAATGTAGTTTATTGTTAACTCCCTGGAGCATTTATTTTTTTGTCATATGCATGTATCTGATAGATAGATTTTTTTAAAATCATAAAATACGGTATTCAAAAGAAAAAAAACGAAAATGCATTCTAATTTTGCTGCTTTTCAAATTTGATCTTTTGAAGAAAAATGGAATTTGGTAATTTATTTAAGTTTCGTTTTATAAAAGTAAGTTATTAAATTAAAAAATAATAATTAAAAAAACTAGCTACGGTTAGATTATTTTTTATCAAATAAAAATTCTGATACATTTAAAATAAGAAAGAAATTTGATTTATCACAAAGCTTTAGGGAAAGTAAGAAAAATATTGGAATTGAAAGCAATAGTTTTTCCTTTTCAAATGGATTATTTATCATATTAAAGCTTGTATTAATATGTTCATCATAAAATTATCAAAAACATTAAAATTTAGTTAAAAAAGGTGCAAATTAGTCAGAATTTTAAGAACAACTGTGATGCCACCATATTTGTTTCAAGATCTTTAACTATTTCTTTTTAATTTTGCTTCTTTCTTGAAATGTTTTAGAATTTGAATTGACATTATTTTATATTATTCGATTCCAAATAGAACACTTAGTAATAAATTTACGGAAAAGTTTTCACCATAATTCAAGCTAGATCTTTTCATCAATGTTCTGGAAAAAAAATTCTTACTCCAAAAGTTTAAAGCATATTTAATTAAATAATTTAATTTATTTTTTTCATAAATGTGAATGCCCAATAATTTAAATTTTTTACATCTTTAGTGATTTAAATGATTTTCATCGAAAGGCATTTGAAAACTCTAGAAATAGTTTCGAATTGCGAATATTTCAATTAATTAAAGCGAATTACCTTTATAAAATTCTATTAGCAAATTATTATCGTCTGTTTGAATATTTGAATGTCTACTTTAGCTTAATAATTTATCGCTTGCTTCAATTTAAATATCTCAGTAAATTAAACACGTCTGCTTTAATAGATTTATTAAAATAATTAGCAATTTCATGTAATGGAGATTATTTTATCTGGCAATAGACATATATCTGTGTTTATGGTCTACTGATCTTAGAATTCTATAAATGTATAGTTTGTCCTTTTAGTATGAAGTAAGTTTTTAATTTAATTTTTATGAAAGCATAGGAAATTAAATATCCTTTAGGAAAGTAAAATTACTAATCTCGAAAAATTAATTCGAATTTTGAATAGAGCCTAGTTCAATGTACTCAGTAGAGGTGAGATTGCTATTTATAATCAGTTTCTAAAGATGACAAGTGAATATTAAACTATGGATAAACCTTGTGGATAGTATAAATGTCATGTACTTCAATATGTGCTACTCAAAAATCAAGTCTACATTTTAAACCATTGATAATATCCAGATATTTTAAGCTTATTTATATCCGCCACATAAATCAGTTTCACTTCTTGAGGATGATAAATTTATGATTACACAAATTCTAATCCATTTTCTGGTTTGCTTTATTAGATTTTCTAAGCATTTGTATATTTTTTAGATTTATTTATGAATATTTTCTTCTTGATGTCCATTGCGAATATTTGTGAAATCAAAAACATGTCTTCTGATTTGACCATCTTAATACGTAACAGCAAGAACATGTATCCTGCTTTAAATATTAAACTAGTTGCAGTAGTTTTAGAATGATAAGAAAATATTATTGATAAATTATCTCTTTTTGCAATCAAACGCTTAAATATTCACTACAGAAGAATATTATTTTATCCAATTGATGTTTTTTTGGAAACATTGCTTTGGAAACACTGGAAAAATTTATGCTTACGTATTATCGCAACCTATTAGCGACATTATATGAAACGAAGCACTTGGTTTCCAATTCAGCTCGTACGATACATAGGAAATCCGGGTAGCCAATATGACGAGTTGGATGATGGAGTTGGCGATTGTTGTGATAGTACGTAAGTACCAAAAAAAAATAAAACTACATAAGTTTAATTTATATATAAAGCAAAACAGGAAAGAAATTTATTTGTTAGTGGAAAAATTAAATTGAAAAATTTAATGTGGGCAATCAATAATAACGCGAAATGTTTGCGATTTAAATGATTAACAGAAAATAATTTCACTCTAAACTTCTTGACTTTAAAGCAATTAAGATGTAAAAACACTTTTAAGAATACAAAACGCGGTTTCGTGCACAATATCTATTTTTAAAAAAATATTTTTAAGAAACCAATACGAGTGAGATTATTTTACAACTGTTAAAATATTTACATGTAATTTAATCTACTTTAAATGCATAATGATTCAAATACTTGAACTAAATTATTCTGACTTAAATATAATTGTTCCCGTATTCTTCATTTTTTTTGTTTGATTTGTGTATTTTTATCAAATTGCCGTTAGAAAAAGCGTATCAAGTTATTTATTAATAAAATAAATAATTTATAATAAAAAGTTCTATAATTTTATTTATTATTTTTGTATAATGGATAAATTACAGTTCCCTTGATATCGCAGAAAAGCAATGTTTTGGATTTCAATTAAAAGTGCGACTTAAAATAGACAACAATGATGAATACACAAATACTTAAATATTTATGTTCAATTTATTTTATAAAATAGATTCAATCTTTGGTATTAAATTATTAATGTATTTGTGTTACTTCAAGTATATATTAAACTTATACAGAGGGTGATCTGTTAACGAACATTTTCACGAAATATTTTTGTGTTTGGACAACGAACACATATTCGGAGGTGATCAGGGATACACCCCTGAAATTATGGATGAAATTTTGACAACTGCTAGAGATCTGGAATTGGAGGTGAACGAGGATGACAGAGAAGAGCTCATAATGGGACATGAAGATAAACTGACGACAGAAGAGCTCCAAGAAATTTTGAATGAAGAACACCAAGAAACACATCGAAATGTGTCTCCTTCTGAACAAGAGGAAGACGAAAGAGGACCAATGCCGACATCTGACATTAAAGATCTTTTGAAAAAGTGGGCGGATGTCAGAGCAATGGTCTTACAATGGCACCCAAACCAAGCTGATGTCAGTAGGGTTGGAGATCTTTACAACGACAATGCTATTAATTACTTCTGGAAAATCCTGAAAAAGGGAGAAAAGCAATCGACATTGGACATGTTCTTCAACGCCCCATGAGCAAAAAATGAAAATGACTGATTAATATGCAAGACTATATGTATGTATTATTTTTTTAAAAAAACTTACTAAGAAATTATACATTTTTTAAAATTTAATTTTTAGGGTCTCCAGAACGAATTAATCGATTTCACATAGAAGTCTATGGTAAATCGATGATCGGTTAAAGAACAATTCGGATGGCGAACATAGTCTTGGAACGGATTATGTTCGTTAACCGATCACCCACTGTATAAGATATAGTTTTAACTATTTATTTACGGCGAGTAAAGGATTTTTACTTTAATATAATAGTAGAGTAGATTCGAAAATCAAAATGTGTACAAGGTATTCGCAAGATATTCTGCATTTTGTACTTTAAAAATATACGCGACAATGAATTCAAATTGTACTTCTTTAAATAATAATTGTGACTACATTTACAGATTTTAAAAGCAAGAGTATGGCATATTTCAGTACTGACGTATTATCGCAACAATGCCACCGTTCAAGATAACTTGCCAAATTGGCAATCTCGATTTTGCATGTGTCGTACGACTGAACTGGCAACCATGTCCTTCGTTTCATATAATGTCGCCAATACGGTTTCGATATTAAGTAAGTAGGCAAATAATATTTATAAAATAAAAATTAAAGAGATTAAAAAAATGGGTACTTGTATACTTCTCATAACGCAAAACGAAAATCGCTTAACACGGGAATGAATAAAATACGGAAGCCTCGTAGGCGAAATGCAAGAGGGGTAGAGAGATGGTTTCTCATGTTTTGTAGAAAGGAGGCTTTGAAATACTCTCACAATAGTCTGTGACACGAACCAATTTTGTTTATCGAAATTATTTTCACTCCTGCAAACGCCACACAAAAGCACCCCATCTCTCATCAGTTGGTTTTGAAATTCGTTGACTAGTACATCGCAGAGTGAGTAAAAATCATTGAGTTTGGTTCGCGTTTTGTTTTCCATTTTGGAAGAATTTTTTTACGAGGACAGTGGCAAAGAGTTCGGGGGAAAAAGCAAACTGCTATTTCGCTTAAAATGAAGTTGGAGCTTCTTAAGGCTGTTGATCAAAATGAAAAAAATATCTTAGTCCCCTCCAGTAGCGCACACAAAATTTTCAGGGTTAAAAGTACACCATTTCGTTATCATGCTCCATTACGCCACCCAGCATATTCTTTTGATTTTGTCGATTTTCGGGAACAAAAACAATACAGAATTAATTATTTGATAAATAATTAGCATTAATTAATGAAATTAATTCTTAATAACCAATACATTATTAAATTTTACGTAATATAAACGTAGGATTATAACCAATCGAAAAAAATCTGGGGCTATGGGGGGGTGTCCGGACCCCTAAGACACCACCTTTGTGTGCGCCACTGGTCCCCTCAGTTTCGTGTGTGTGTTAAACTATTTCCACAATATATATTGTGTCGAACTATAAAGCAACACGGATGATTGGATATTGGAGATGGACCTCGTAACTTTTAACCTTGGTGAAGTGACGAGGACATTTGTGCTTGAATCCCTCTCCAAACTACCCCACCACACCAACGGGAGTAATTTGAGCTCAAAAGATTTAACGAGCATCAGCCCATCCCCTTCTCTACATGGTGGGTCTACAGTGACACTAAGAATTAACCACGACACGCCCGACACGACTTCGTCTAGGTAATGTGATGTTAGAATTTCCAATTTTAATGAATGAGGTCAAATGATGAAAATGTACAGTTAATGCATCACTGTTTGAATTTTTTTTAACAAACATTCCTCTAAAAAAATTCGAGGTCTAATTCAATTTAAAGTGTAACCGCTTACAGTGTTCCTCACAAAAAATACATAAAATTCCTCAAACAATTATATAACTCGAAAATTGTTAAATGCGAAGCTAGAATTCTATATTGTTAGACATTTGGAAAACTGTATTTAGTAATAAACAAAATGCTGCGATTAAAAACTTACAGTAGAACGTCGTTTACCCGAATCAATTGGGACTGGATAACCGAAAACCGAATGCGATTCATGTAGTATATGAAACCGAATACTATCGAATAATGAAAATCATCACATGTGGGAAACGTGCTTGAAGAAAAAGCAAAATAGGTGCAAAATGTCGCAAGTTTACCTTTATTGTGGAAAATAATCACTTAATATTTGCTGTACCATTGTACACCTTCGTTTTTTCGCTGAAAGGTCTCTGATTCTCTTGAGCAGAAGTAGTTGAGTAGAACAGCACTCTGATTGTTGTTCGTACCACTCCATTGCTGTGTCTAACGCAGAAAACGCGTCAATATTTGATGGACCCTTAATACTTTCGTTGCTATTGTTGTCCTCGTCTTAAACCGTTTCTTCATCACAAACTCATCATCATTTAGCATTTCAAATCTACAGTCTTCTGCATTGCATGGCATCTAGGTTTTACATCTTCTTCGTCGCATCTTTGAAATCCTGGAACCAATTGGACAAAGTCGGTAATCTCCTTTGGAAACAAACTGACCTAATATTCCGCCCAGATATTTACCAAATCACACAACTGAAACTCCCCAAATATTCCCTGGAATTGGGTTTTCCCGTCACTTTTGACCTCACACGAAACAACTGCTGAGCATTGCACTGTTCGAAAATGTATTCATATACAGTACATGTAGTTGACAAAAAAGAAACTGGTTCGGATATTTGATGCTCCGGATAATAAATGTTTGCATAAACGACGTTCTACTGTATTACAATTCTTTTTCTTAAATTTTCAGTATTTCATAGAAAAATCAATTGAAATATAGGTATTGCAAAAGGAAAACATTTTGCTTGTTAGTTAAGTATTCCAAGCCGTAAAAATTCATTTAACTTGACATGGTTTTTATTTACCTCGCATTCTGAAGTAACACGAGAACAATGGGTGACGGACCTCCTAATTTTGAACCAGAGTCAAGTTTTGAAGATCATACCTCAGCTGGCACCTCTGTCCCTAACTTCTATACCGAGTCAATGGGAGGACTTTGAGCCTCGACATATTTAAAGGGTATCAGTCCGGTACTCAATCTTTCGTTCTGCTGGGCCACATACATTTGTCAGCTATTTCTCGAGAGCCGCAAGATAAATGGTGGTGGTGGTGGTGGTGGGACAAATGCTTTAAGGCCAAGATAACATTATAAATTAAAAACGTGGAAAATTGATCAAAATATTATAACTCCTGTTTTGCTTTTCTTAATTATTATTTTTATATTTTTTATTTTTGTCCCTAACACTAAATTAGAAGCATTTAGAGAAACACTCCTTCACAATTTCTGCATCAATAAACAGTTTCATGTGATTAGCAATAATATAACAAACTTCATGGGATGTCTTTGTTACCGCTGTGACATTACCACTGACGAAACACTTTGTTGCTGTTGTAAAGATTATTCAAGAAAGCCTATTTATCACCTCTTGAAAGAGATCTTTGAGGGAAAAATGTCATTGAATGATTCCTGTTTATTGGTATTTTTTAAGTAGAGCACTTTCGTGACAAATCAAACAATTACTGATCCATTTTTGTTTTTCACTAAAAAATAGTCAACTTTCCAATCGTCTTGAAATGATATATTTTCATCGAATATTTTTCGCTTTGCAAGATATGAAAGATAGTTGAAAATTAGTTCCACCCATAAAATTTTCGCTACTCCACTGTTGTCTGTTATCACTAATCGAAACCATTCCAAACAGAAAAGGAATATCAATTCGTACCCCTGCGACACTAACAGCAAAAAGCAAAATGGGTATATCTGATTCCTAGGCAAAGAATTTTCCACCAAATTTTTAATACAATGCTCTTAAATAAGTAAATTTCTCAGAGCAATGGGCCATGACCGGGCAACTTAAAAAGGCTCGGTGGGCCATAGGTAGAGTATCGCTGCTCTAAATGGTTCCTCTTCAGTGATATTAGGGCTCAAACCCGTGACCAGCCTATGAGTTCGTGACCATGATCACTCGGCTACCGCAGCCAAGATGCGTTAATTGGAATTTCAAGAAAAAAAAATTGAAAAACTAGTCATAGAATGTCATTCTTATAATAAAAAAAACACGCATACATTCAATAATAAATAATATACTTCTTCGGAAGTTCTACAAATGTTGCTTAAGAACTCTCGAAAGTATTTGCCACGTTGCCCTATCCGTCTCAATAGTCCTCTATCGGTTTACTCCAATTATTCTTAAGATATCCGACTAGTAGCGACAACTTTTTTTTAAGAAAAAAAAAATTGAGTACATTTTAATAAAAAAATGCTAAAATTAAGTAGAGAAAAAATTATTATTACTAAAATGGGAAAAAATTGGTAAAACTTGACGAAAAATTACATAAACGGGGCACACTCTGTACGAGAAATTTATGAACAAATTCTCTATTTTTTAATTTTGATGTGTTACTTTGCCATTCCTTTTTGAAATGACCTTCAGGATAAGAGATATTTTCATTTTTACAAACCTAGAGTACTTTATCTCAGTTATATGAAATTGTTTAAAAATACAGTGATTATACGTAAGTGACTGTAAATTTTGTAATAAAACAGTGACTGATAAATCTGAAGGTTAAAACACTTCTAGTAGTATACAGAACATACACAAAAAATGTCAGTTAATTATTAACTAAACTATTCGAGCAAACTGTGTCCCCGTTTGAGCATTTTCTAAAAAACACACATTTCGAGTAAAACGCATTTTAAAGTTTGGCATCTTGTTCAAAGTAATGGTATTTGCTTTTTCTAAAACACTTGTAGTTTTTCTTCTAGGGAATAAAAAAAAAAAGAAAACTTAATTTTTTTTATAAAACTAATAAGATGACCTATAAAATAAAATCATAAATTTTTTTTTCATTTTTAAAAAAAAATTAAAGATTTTACGGTATTCGGGTACCTTAAGTCATTTTCAACGTTATCCAGCCACCTATTTGGTGATCTTTCTGTCTTTCGTTTTTCATCGATTTTTAAAACGTTATCTCTTTTTGATGGAAATAAGTCATATCTAAATATATGAGCCAACTATTTAATGTAGGACGTTTTTATTATTTCCACAATATTGGGTTCACTTTAATTTTTATAAATTTCGTTATAAAATAAATATAATTATACAGCTCAAAAAATTCAAACTCCTTATTTATCATATAAAACCTGTTGATGTCTTTATAGCTTCATGCAAGAAAGATTCTGCGTCAGAAAAAATGGTCTACCTTTTCTATTTCAAAAGAAGCCTTTTATCTTCTTTAGCTTCATTTTGTAAAAGCCAATAAATTTCCGTTCTTCTATTTATACACAATACAAATAATCCACCCAATTTATATATTCCTTTCTAGAACACTGCATTTAGTATTAAAAAAGAAAGTCTGCCATTTATAGATTACATTACTTTTAATTATAAATAAAAAAAATACCACAATGAAAAGAAATACATATATATATTAACATCTGTCTAGTCTCCTAAAGGTTAGCGTACTATACAGTTTTTCGAACAATCCAACATTTGCATAAGTCTCCAAACGAGCTGTCGAAAAGGAGTAGGGAAAAAAAATTTCCCGTGATACAAACTTACTCAAGCCTGTCTCACTAAAACATAAACCTTAAGTAAGACTGTTTCATTAAGGCTCCCCGCAGCCTGTTTTAAAACTCATTGAATTCAGAAGGGGACCTCATCATAACAGAATACCTGGAAGACAGCCCATTATATGGTTTGATGTTAAAAGTGGATTTGTCCGCACGCCTACATGATTCAGCAATCTGAACCGAGGTCACGCGGTCATCTTTTGTGCGACATCACTAGACCGTACTTCCTTAGATATTGGAGCGCATGCGCCATGCCGAATGGTCATTCTGTTTTTAACCCCCCACTACATACACGTGCTGCCCTTCTGAAATTTTGTTTTTACTTTCGTTTTATTGTTCGGTTTTTTTCTTCTTTTTTTCCCCTCTCCCTTCTTTTTCTACCGCGTTTATTATCACTGAACTCAACAGGTTGGAGAAGGGGTGTGAGGGTAGGGGAGATTCACCGGGCATTCCAATTTGTACATCGACTTAATGGTCATCTTTGGGTATGAATGAATTGGAATGTTCTGTATAATTCGATGATTCAGAGAGTTTACTCAGGGCTGGCTCTAGGGCCGGACAAACCGGACCCCTGCCCGGGGCGGCAAATTTCAAAGGGGGCATTTGGAGGGAATTTGAAAAAAAAAATTTTTTTTTGTTACAAAATTTTTTATATATTTTCTGAAATATTATTGCGAGTGGGAATTTGATATTTCATATTTAACGTATCTTATTTCTTTATTTTGTACTCTGTATGTTTAATGCCAGTTTTCTTTTCTGTTGAAACTTGAAGAGTTCGAGGTGGGAGTACATGTTAAATCATGAAATTTGATATGCTTACACATCTTCCATTAGTAATTTTTTCCCAACCCTGGAGTGAGATCACAACGGACATTTCTTTCACCCATACGATGACAGGTTTCAGCTTTCCAAAAGGGGACAGGAGTAATTAAAGTTTTTGGTGGATAGAGAGCCACAAGAGATGTTTTATTTTAGTCCCGAGTGTAGTTACTATAATTTAAAATAAACGCTTGTGATCCCCACCATCAGTAGACTCTTTTTTAAGAAATTGGCCTGCTGAAATGGGCGATTCCTTCTTTTACATTTTATTCGTTTCAAATAGTAACAGGCAGTGGCGCACACAAGGGGGGTCCAGACCCCCCAAAGCCCTTTATTTTTTTTCCAATTGATTATAATTCTAAGTATATAGTACGTAAAATTTAATTACTTGTTATTAATGATTAATTTTATTAATTAATGCTAATTATTTATTCAAAAATTAGTTTTTTACTGCGTTTTGTTCCCGAAAATCGACAAAATCAAAAGGAGCATGATACAAGAATGATGAACTTTTGACCTCGAATCCCCCCCTTGAAAAATTCCTGTGTGCGCTACTGGTAACAGGTAATTATTTTCTTCGAATTATTTTGTTTTTTTAAAGACAAAATGTATACAATTGTTATGCTCCCTTTGTTTTAGTGAAAATTCTTCAAATTTTGTAGGTGTGTATCTATGTGAACAATTCATCTTTTTTAACTATACTTTTTTGCTTTGGAGAGAGGGTCGGTATGTTCCATTTTTACCCGGGGTGACAAAACTACTAGAGCCGGCCCTGGTTTACTATTTCTATTTGGGGCGTGCTTATCTTTTCTCTAGGATGAAAAAGCTACCGCAGATATTCAAGATTTGGATTTTAGGTAGTCTTATCATTTATGGAGTACATTAAGGGGGTTTCATCCCCCTTATAGAAGAACCGATTTTTAATTTCTACTTAGTATTTTTTAGAATTAACCGCCCCCCTCTCATAAGAGAGGTCTGTGTACCTCACTGCTTACCATACTTTTATTGCTCTAGCCCAAAATATATTTTGGAATTATTTAAAAAAGTTTTAACAGTTCATTGAAACATTAAACTTTATTTATAGTTGTATTTCTTACTACGTGTTTATTTTTCTAAAATAGTATGTTTCTCTTTTAAATGCATCATAAAATTTACGATAACAAAGTTCTGAAGGGATTTTAACATTTAGCCTAGTGGTAAATTTGCTGAGTCCATGAACCTCCAAGTGAAATAAACTATATTTCACTATATAACAGGAGAATTAAAAACTTATCTTTGATTTTTTGATTGGTGTAAATGGAGGCGTAAAAATGAAATATAAATAAAACATTGTGATGTTTGAAAATGTATTTATTCAAACTATAACTTTTGCTTTAA
Organism: Trichonephila clavipes; assembly: GCA_019973935.1. NCBI lineage: Eukaryota > Metazoa > Arthropoda > Arachnida > Araneae > Nephilidae > Trichonephila > Trichonephila clavipes. Next base: position 204,385 of record BMAU01005857.1, read on the forward strand.
AATATGAAAACATATTTCTCACATTCAAAAAGGACACTAATATTAATATTTAGATCGCAACCGAACCTCCAGATTCCCTCTTGATCCACCAGATTTTTGCATTTGCAATTCCTGCGGTTTTAAATTGTGTAATTCTTGCACGTTTTTAGATTTTTTCGGCTTGTGTCAGGTTTTAGTTTTTACTTTTGGTTTCGATACAGTATTACTCTTTTGTAAAAGGTCGATTGTAAATAGGTTCATTTCCGATTTTGCCGTGGAAACAACAATAATTACAGTAAAACCCCGAGACCTTGGCCTAATGAGGACCAATGGATGATTGTGAAAATGCCGGTTTTTAGAGAATGGGATTTTCAAAAATAAGTACGATTTTTTCCTCAGAAAATATTGTAATGCACTTGTATAGATTGTTGGCTTGAGAATACAACAGAAAAAAACTGCTCTAATACCCTTAAGCAAAGGAAAAGCACGTACTTTATGAAGGCATAGAGCATTTACTACATGAAAATGAAAATTAATGAATACATAGCATACAGTAATTTACCTCATCAGACACACCTCAGAGAAACACTTTATGGAGGTCTAAATGAAGCCTTCTATAATGAAAATTAAGTATTCGACTTTTTTAAAAACTGGCTATATATATATCTTTAAACAATGGGTGATGTGCTGTTGTTTTCCGTATTGTATTCGTTACTTTGCCGGTTCATCACGAAGACGGCACAGAAACAGTAAATCCATTTACCAATGCCCCTTGTTGTTCACAATACTGAAGGGCGGTTTTGACAGCCTTTAGCCCCATATTATGTGATATTTTAGGGGTTTGTACGGTGCCTCAACGTTAATGTCTGCATCATTTTAAGGCATTTTTTCTTTTTCTGTCACAGCAGCAATAATTTCAGCAGACAAAGAAAAGTGGACCTTGAACGGGTCTGCACGTGGTTTTTTCCCCCGATTTGATTAATTATCCGGGTTGTTTTCCAGTGCCGTGTTTTCGGAATTTTACTGTTTCAATGTTTTCACAGAATATTTATATAACACACTTTATCTTTGTAATAGTGGTTTAATCCTATTTCATTCCAAACCTTTATTTGGCACCAATTTGACAAATTTTGACCCTCATGTTGGACAGAAGTCTAATATAGAGCAATGAGCTGCTGCCGCGATTTGCCTCACACACAGTTTGTTTTTCTTCTTTGCCAAAGTATAGGCTAAAATAGGATATGACCTTAATAGTACAGAAATAATATTGCTTTCTGTTCAAAACTGTGTTGCATTTACTTCAGATCTTGGGATAATTCACCAAAAAAAACTGAGTAGTATGAAGGAAACAGTCCTGATGCTGCTTTGCTTGGGGCAAGCAGTAGGAGAGATGAAACTTACTCTCTTCACAGTGGACATACTCGATCTCAACGGCATGTGGAGGGTCTTAAAGTGTACCCTCCTTGTCCGAATTACAATGTGACTCACGCCGCTCCTGCTCACATTTTGAATTGTATTGGTTGCCATAAGAGCCAGCCGCTCTCCAGTTCTGCTACATTTCTTCATTATTTAAAAACGTACGCGTTCATGGACTTGATCTAGATCAGCGATACTCAAACTACGGCCCGCCGAGCCTTTTTAAGTTTGTTTTTGTTTAAGTTAAGTTTTTGTTTTTTGTTGTCGGTACCGTTTGGGTACGAATTGATGCCCCGCCCCCTCCTTCCTTTCACAGAAAATTACTCGGGGTTTTTTTAAGGTTTATTGAAAACTTAAGAGCCATTTTTTTTTATACATAATAAGTAAGTGTTTATAAACGTCTATTTTAAAGTAACTAGAGGGTTATTGCTAAAGGTACGGACCTCTTAATAATTAACCTCTGTCTAATAATGAAGATGAAAGCTGAGCCAATACCTCACTCTCCTAATTTTCACACTACGCCAATGTAAGGACACTTAGAGCAGCGATATTCAACCAGCGGCCCACCGAGCCTCTTTTAAGTGGCCCGGATGTGATACATTGCTCTGAGAAATTCACCTATTTAAGAGCATTATATTCACAAGTTTGGGGAAATTCTTTGTCGAGAAATTAAATATATCAATTTTGTCTTTTGCTGTCGGTGTCGTGCGGGTACGAATGCATATTCTTTTTCTATTTGGAATGGTTACGTTTAGTGATGACAGACAACAGTGGAGTAGCGACAATTTTATGGGTGGAACTCATTTTTAACTGCCTTGTATATCTTGGAAGCGAAAAATATTCAAAGAAAATAGATCGTTTCAAGACGATTGGGAGGTTGGCTATTTTGTACTGAAAAACAAGCATGGATCAGTAATTGATTTGTTACGAAAGTGATGTATTTAAAAGATACCAATAAACAGGAATCATTCAATGACATTTTTCCTCGAAGATCTCTTTCAAGGGGTGATAAATAGGCTTTCTTGAATAATCATTGCAACAGCAACAAAGTGTTTTGTCAGTGGTAATATCACAGCGCTGACAAAGACATCGTATAAAGTTTGCTGTATTATTATTAATCATATGAAACCGTTTACTGATGCACAAATTGTGAAGAAGTGTTTCTTAAATGCTTCTTATTTAATATTAGTAACAAAAACAAAAAAAATATAAAAAAATAATAATTAAAAAAAAGCAAAACAGGAATTATAATATTATAATCAATTTTCCACGTTTTAAATTTCAAATGTTATCTTGATCTTAAAGCATTTCTCCTCCCCTCCCCCATTTATCTTCATGTTGCGGCCCGCGTGAAATAACTAACTTATGTATGCGGCCCGCGTGAAATACCTAACTTATGTATGCGGCCCGCGTGAAATACCTAACTTATGTATGCGGCCCGCGTGAAATACCTAACTTATGTATGCGGCCCGCGTGAAACAGCTGACAAATGTATGCGGACCAGCAGAAAAAAAAAGGTGATTACCCCTGATTTAGATGTTTCTGTCAATCAAGTGGGATAAGAAACAACAACACAAAACAAAACTACCATAACGAATAGATGCACGACTATTTTATGTTGCCATATTTTAGACAAGTTATTGATAGCATATTTTAGTAACCGTTCCTGTTTAAACTTGCTTAGACGGCCGCAACCGTGATCGTGTCGACTTCCACCGTATAACGCCTGTCATTCCTTGCATTTTATGCACCTATGTATATTGTTTTAATATAAAATTTTTAATTTTTATAATTTAATCTATTTTAACGTTAATAGTAGTGAGAGAGGGAAAAAGAATATGAACGACCACAAAACTACTGAGCTACCGAGGTGACCAATAAGTGTTAGGAATTTCTAGAAAATTGCTACTTAAACAGCACTTTTTTATGTCAATTGTAGAAGCTTATATCAGAATGAATCATTTAAAAATACTCTTAAAACTGTTTATTAAATTATTATTATCAATGTAATTGTCAGTTAATGCCAATCAATAAATAAAACTTAGTTGTTAAAGTTTTTTTTAATTCCATTCTCTTTTTATGACAGATTGTCATACACTTAACATCATTAGAGAGATTTAAAATCTTGAAAATCGTTAAAAAGAATTAAAATGTTGAGGATTTTGATAAAAATTATTCTTCATCTACTTAATGAGGAGAAAATAGCAAGAAAAACATCAAATGTCTTCAAGGAAAAAATTATTTCGCAATTTATACAAGATTCATATTTCATCGGAAAACTCAGAAAAAGAAATCTAACAAAAAAAGTTTCAAATTATAAATAACGATTAAAAAGCAAATAACAAAATTCTATAATTTCTCACCTAATGCAAATAAAATAAAAACCTAAAACCTGATTTTTTTACACTGTTTATCATTGCATTCTTAACGCACGTAAAAAAATTTAGTAAGAAAAGAATTTTAAGAAGATTTCCGGATGTAAAAAAAGTATTTACACAAGTAAATGATTATCAGATTTGTAGTCGGTAAATAAGATTAAGACAAATAGAAGGGCGAAAAAAAATACCATTAATAATTCTTTAAGCTCGAAACCGAATGTTATTCGTATTATTTTTTTGTAAAAAAAAATCAGACATTGGATTTTAAAATCAAGGTTTCAAAAAATATAAACCCCAATAAGACTTTTATAATCTTAAAGATTTTTTATTTCTTCTATAAAAGAGTTCTTTTCTTTTTACGTATTATATATATATATATATATATATATATATATATATATATATATATATATATATATATATATATATATATATATAATTTAGAATTTAAAAAATAAAATATAAGCGGGGAGAAATCAATGTGCGATTTTTGAAGTCCGACAGACTCAGCAAATTATGATTGGAATTAATTACCAAGTTTATTTTATAATGAAAAGAGAAAAAAAAGAGAAAGAAATTATTTTTGATTTTTAGTTTTTTAATTCGCTGTAATGCTTAATTCCCTATATACCCAATAAATGTATTTAACCATATAACTTCGAACTTATTGATTTTCAAACGATCAAAGTGTAAGTAGTAAATTAATAGCAAATGATTAGTTATTTGCTCGATTGATATTTAAAAGTGGTCGATTGTTTGACCAAAATGTTCGAAAAAAACACACGTTTTTTATTGCATATATAATTAAGCATAACATTTAACTGAATACGAAAATGAAAGAATTTTATTTTAATTTTCAATTTTAAAGAACAAGATATGTAAATATATATGTATATAGGGGAAGAGTGAGCTAATAGTAGTAATTAAAATAAGGAAATGTTTCTCATACTTCTCTTGCTGGTACAGAAGAATGAATACTACGCAGTCAATCACATTAAATGTACCTTTATACTCGTAAGAACTGATCGTGATTTCAAACTCGAAATATCGAAACTTTGCGCAGATAGGTGAATAAATCCCGTGAATAAAAACAGTTTTATCTATGCAATTCATGAATCTATTTTGCGCCTTTTTAAGAAGTTCCGATTTACCTTTTGTAATAAAACTGCAATATTCGAGATTCGAGAGCGGATAGCAACAAAATATAGAGCTTTCAAACTTTCACTCCATACTGTATGAAACTTTTCAAGTCGACGAAGATTTAACATGTTGGAGTTCATGTTATTACAACAGCGTTTCTCACACTGTGAGGCGTGCCCTCTAGGGGGCGTGATAACTCTGCAAGGGGGGGGGGGTGCGATGATACTGAAAAGTCGTAAGCAGAAGACTATTTTTGAAAAAAATATTAATTTACTGAAAGCAAGTTATCAAAATACATTATCTCATAATAAAAAATAAAATACGCATTTACACTGATATAATTAACTTATAAATATAACAGTACTGCACAAGATATTTTATAATTAATTTAACAATAGTATAGAAACAATTTTTATAATTACCATGACCCATGGGGTGTCATATATATAAAATTATATACAAAAATTAACACTTATCTTGATAATTTGTACGGTTTTTAATTTATCCCTTAACTTCTCCGATTAAAAGTTACGCGATTCGCTCCCCAAAACCTCCGTTTTTAGCACCTTGACGAGTGCACGTGATGTATAGGGGGAGAGAAAAGTAATACATAATCAAATCCTTCGAAATAAGTAAATCCTTCGCAAACACTGTCAAGGTCCTTTTATTGTAATCCAAAGCCATGATTGAATATTGGGTCGCCAATATGGAAAGTTTGAGAAGCACTGTAGTACAGTACATGGATTCCAACAAGGTTTTTATAGCTTGCGCTCTTGTAGCATTTTGTCTTATTGGTGAAAGTAACTTCAATGGCTTGTTGCAAATTTTGGGAAACAGAATTTTTATTTCTCAAACAATAAAGGAAGAATGTTAAACAAATCAAAAATTTTGGATGATTTAAAATGTTTCATGCATTTTTTTTTGTTGTTGTTAATTTTACTTAGCCTTTAAAAATTTTTAGTCACATAAAGGGTGTTTTTTTTAGAGGTATAGAACTTTAAATTGCAATATAACAACGATGTATTATTCGATTGACATGAATTCTTTTTTATTCGAAAGATAATCTTGTGGCATTGCATTTTAAATATGATTTCTGGCATAGGACTGCCACGGATGTAGTCCAATCTGGACGTCCAATTTTCGACGACTTTTTCCAACATTTGTGGCCGTATATCGGCAATAACACGGCGAATGTTGTCTTCCAAATGGTCAAGCGTTTGTGGCTTATCCGCATAGACCAATGACTTACATAGCCCCACAGAAAATAGTCTAGCGGTGTTAAATCACAAGATCTTGGAGGCCAATTCACAGGTTCAAAACATGACATTAGGCGGTCACCAAACGTGTCTTTCAATAAATCGATTGTGGCACGAGTTGTGTGACATGTTGCGCCGTCTTGTTGGAACCACAGCTCCTGGACATCATGATTGTTCAATTCAGGAATGAAAAAGTTAGTAATCATGGCTCTATACCGATCACCATTGACTGTAACGTTGTGGCCTTCATCGTTTTTGAAGAAGGATTCCACCAGCCCATAAAGCGCACCAAACAGTCAGTTTTTCTGGATGTAACGGTGTTTCGACGTACACTTGTGGATTAGCTTCACTCCAAATGCGGCAGTTTTGTTTGTTGACGTAGCCATTCAACCGTAAGTGCGCTTCTTAGCTAAACAAAATTCGCTTATGAAAATCGGGAACAACGGCAATCTCGTTTTGGGCCCATTCGACGAATCTACGCCTTGCTTGATGATCGTTTTGATGAATTGCCAAACCAAACTGAGAATAAATTACTTGACAGCTGTTAAATCGGTCGCCATCTTGGAAAGTAATGCCAACTTAAACTTCTATACCTGGAAAAAAACACACTTTAGTTTTATCCTTCTCAATTTGTGAAGAACTTTGATAAAGTTGAAAGTTCATCTTTAAGTAGTATCTATAAATCCAAACTGGAATATATCAAAATAAATTCAGCGTTAGCTATTGAATGAAATTGCCTCAAAATATACGTCAACTTCAAATTTTTAATGGCAGTTATTCGAGCATTTCTTGTAAAACCACGGGGGATTCGGTACTTAAATGCTATCGCAACAATGCGAACGTTCAAGATAACTCGCCAAGTTGTGAACACCAATTTTGCATGTATCGTACGCGCTGAATCGGCAACCATGCGCTTCGTTTCATTGAATGTCGCCAATACGGTAGTGATAATACACGTCTTAAAGTTTTCAAAAATATTAATAACGAAAAAAGGATGGATTTGTTCATGCTGGATAAACCACTTTCTAAATCATTATGTTCATTTCCAAATCTTCCTATACTACAGTAATAGATATTTTCAAAGCCAATATTTCTGGTTTTAATGTTTTCTTTTCTATTTATATCTATCTCTTTCTGCGATATAAAGAGAGAACATTTATAACTGTAGAATTCAGCAGTGTTTTTCCTGAAAATCCAGACATCCAAAGATAAAAAATGAAGACATTTAAAAATATTGGGTGTATTTGCTTACCTTAGACCTTATCCAAAGGTGGTCCTACAGGTGATTTGAATAAAAATTGATTAAGAAGGAGGACAAAATACACTCATGGACAAAAAAATTATCGCACCAAGATGCAATTGCGGGATCGTAACGAAACTTGTCATGAAGGTACATGTCGGGGAGATATGCAAACGGTTAGAAATGTAACGTGATTGCTCATTACGTATAGCCAGTAGACGCCGTTTAACGTCGCTCTCCGTGGAGTATAAAACAGGTAACCAAAGCTTGTTTGATTGTGCTGAATCTCTTACAAAGGAGGAGCTGAGGTAGACATGCCATTACACCGTTTTCGAAGATAATATGAGCAGCTGTCGTAGTTTGAGAGATGGAGAATCATCGCCATGATTTAAGCTGGATGGTCAGCTAGGCAACTAGCTCGATAATTAGGAAGCTCTTATTGTGTTGTGAGGAGGTGTTGGGACCAGTGGATCCGAGAGATGTCATTTACACGAAGACCAAGCTTAGGATGTCCTCGACAGACCAGTCGTCGAGAAGACCACCACATCGTAAGAAATGCACGTGTACACCCAACTGCGTCATTGGCCGGCATCCAGGCGCAGATAGCACCTTCATTAGGGACTCCTGTGTCTTCTCGAACCATATGAAGGCACTTGGCTGAAGGACATTTGGGATCGCAGCGCCTATTACGTGTACTGCCCTTGACTCCCTCCCATCGACGCCGTTTGGAGAGGTGCCACACACGAGGAAACTGGACTTCAGCAGAATGTAACCAGGTAGTCTTTAGAGACGAATCCAGATTTTATCTCAGCAGTGATGACAATCGTGTTCGTGTGTGGAGACCCCGTGGTGAACGCCTCAATCCTGCCTTTGCTTTACAGCGATACACCACTCCCACAGCTGGTGTGATGGTATGGGGTACCATCGCCTACAATAAACAGTCACCCCTAGTATTGATCCACGGCACCATGACAGCTCAACGGTATGTCCATGACATCCTGCAACCACATGTGTTGCCACTCATGCAACGGTTCCCAGGAGCCTTTTTTTAACAAGACAATGCTCGGCGTTACACGGCAAGGGTATCATAAGACTGTTTCCGCACTGTTACTACCCTTCCTTGGCCTGCCGGATCCCCAGATTTGTCTCCAATCGAGCATACCTTGGTTCATTTGGGATGGGGAGCTGGGCATCCCACGAGTTTGAACGAACTAGAGGCAAGGTTACAGAAAACATGGAGCAAAATGTCTCAAGACATCATACAGAACTTGTATGCCTCAATGCCCGATCGTATCGTGCATTCGCGTTAGAGGGGGTTCAACAGGGTATTAAATTCTCCGTTCTTTTGCCTTTTTCTCTGAAATAAAGGATCCTTTTTCTTTGATTTTCTAATCCTTTACTTACATCAAAGTAGTCATTACGTATGTAAAATTTCGTTTTATTTTGATGACTCTTTGGTGCGCTAATTTTTTTGTCCATGAGTGTATGTCGGTGGCCTTTTAGGGTGGCTGTGTCTGATTCTGTTTCGCTCAGAGATGCACCCGACGAAGGGTTACAAAAAATATTAAAGAAAAGAACTTCAAATACAAATAGCAGGATAGGAAAACTAACAGCAAAAATAAAATAATTTCTCCAAACGCAATTGAAGAAGTATAAACAGTTAAGCAAAACAATATTGGGGGGAGAAACTTTGAGAATAAAAATTAATGCATGCTAAGAGTCCAAAAACCGTACAACTTTAAATTTAAAAACATTAAAAGACATATTAAAAATATCAAAATCTTCAGAAAACCTGAAAAAACTTTTTATAAAGAGAAATTATTTCTATGATTAGAATTAATTTTTTGCGTTGTGTTGCTTCCAAATTATAACCTTAATATCTAATAAACAAGGAATTTGAACCAAAAGAAAAATTAGGTTAATAATTTAGAAATATTTATGCCAGGTCTATGAAAAGCTCAGTGGGAGAATATGTGAGCCTCCACCAGCGCCACAATTAGTTTTCACCGACACAGGACCACATTACTCAACTCAACTCTCCTGACTTCGCATAAAGGTGACTTCCGGCGTCCATTGCACCCTTTTAAATTGACTTCCAGTCACTGTGTCTCGTTCACTTAGACCGAAACTTAATTATCCGCTTTGTAGCTGCGTCTCTGTAACCGTAACTGGCTTATAATGAGCTGGTCTTATGATTGCAAAAGATGAGACGCAATAACAACAAAAAAGAAGGGGGACATTAAATCAGTATGGTTAGAAAAAAAAATGTGTCGCCCCATCTTTTCCCTCTTTGATACTTTTCAGTCTCAGCGAACAGTATCGCATTGTATCCGGGATTTTGTTCCTAGGAACAATTCTCGTCTGATTTAAGTCTATTCCCTGCTGTCTACAGACGATTATCTCTAATCCGGGAATGACTTCCACTTCTATTATTATCGTTATTGCTGGTGTGTTCTTTATCCAACCTAACGACTTGATTGAGAAATACTTTTTTTACTATTTGTTAATGTTTCGCGATGTTAATGGACTAAGAAAGAATTTTTTTTTGAAATCATACCGATGTATTTTGTATCTAAAATTATTTCAATCGAATTTTTCGCGATTCTTAAATTACTTTAAATAAATTTTAATGTAAATCTTACTTTTAATTATTCCTATCTAGAAAAAAATAATTTGAAATATACAAAGAAAAGTTCATTTATTCCTTTGCAAGAAAATTTTCTGCTTTGTGATTTTTATCAAAATATTCCTTTGGATGAAAAAAGCAATTAGGTGATCGCCAAACTTGACGATATGCAGTATAAATAATCTTACAATAAATACTATGATAAGTATTGATAATTTGGCAATATTTTTTATTAAAATAAATTTCTACTTAACATCCTATAAGTTGTTCCAACCAATGCTTGTTTTACATACAGTTTTCCAAGAGCAACGTTGTATAAAATTCAAAATTATTTGAATAACTGCTTGATATTTGTATTTTTTTGGTTTATATTTGCTTAGTTTTTTTTTCTTTCATAATACTTATTAAGTCCAATATGTGAGGCAAACTTTGTTTCCTGCAGGAGATGGAATTTTCTAGGATGATAATGCACATATACATACAACGGGATTTATCCAAACACAGTTTGATGACCCCAAAGGTTAAGTTAAATAATTATTTTGGCCATTATAGTCACCCGATTTCAATTTCATTGAGCCGTTTGGGCCAATTTTAGACCGTTCAATATTGAATCAATATCTTCCACCGGATCCCTCCCAGAACTTTCACAATATCTCCATGAAGAATGGTAATTCAACTTTTCATTTCGTCAGTGCCACTAACTGAAGATTAGTAAGCAATGTTTTTCACATATCCCTACAAGAAGTCACTCAGTGTCTTGCCTACAGATCGAGGTGACCACGGCACTGGACTTCCTCTTTCCATCCATCCCCCGGGGAACTTTTTCTCACTTCCATACTTCTGTGTGGTGGTGCCCCATTTACGTTTTACATGTGTTGAAGATTTAAATTCAGTAAATAGTGCTACAACTTGTGCTTATCCTTGCGGTGAAGCTATTTTCAGTGAGTGAGTAAGAGTTATATTAGCTTGGCACTCTGTAAAGCTGCACGAGGGCTATTTGCATTGGACCTGGTAATTTTGAACCATGGTCAAGTGAAGAGAACGACACCACACCGACGGGAGGACATTTAAGCCTCGACAGATTTAATGTGCAATGGCCCCTCAACACGGCAAATCCTCAGCGGCCCTAGGCTCGAGCTCATGACACGCCAGCCACAAGTCTATGATCTTTATCACTAAGCTACCACGGCCGAAGCCATTTTGAAAAAATAATGTTATAAAATGTGGATGTCACATCATCTAGTTTGCATTTCAATAAACAAGCATAGATAAAATAAACAAAGATAGATTTTAACTTACAGTTTTTTTATGTTTCATAAAGAAAAGTTTAAAGTTTCTGTTCAATGAAATGCAAATTAGATTGCGCAACACGTCCCAGTTTTTCACACAACATTCTCTTTTCAAAATGTCTTCACCGCAAGAACAAGTGCAAGCTGTAGCTTGGTTTACCGAATTTAAATCTGCAACACATTTACAGCGAAAATGGGGCGCCACATCACTGGAGCTTCGAAATGAGATGGATGAGCGATGGATGGAAAGAGGAAATTCGATGACATGCTCACCTAGGTCTTTAGATGTAATAAAATTGGACTTCTTCTTGAAAGGGATACGTGAAAAACATCGTTTACCATTCTTCAATTGCTGACACTCATGAAACGAAAAGTCGAATTACAGTAGCCACTCAGACTGTTGATCCTGCAATACTTCATAGAACGTGTAGACTCGATAGGTTGCACGTAACTAATGGTGTGTATGTTGAAACCATGCATTAAGGCATTATTCAGATTGTTGATCCTGCAATGCTTCATAGAACGTGGCTAGAAATCTCATGTAGACTCGATGTGTTGCACGCAACTAATGGTGTGTACGTTGAAACCATGCATTAAGGCATTATTCAGATTGTTGAACCTATAATGCTTCATAGAACGTGGGTAGAAATCTCATGTAGACTCGATGTGTTGCACGCAACTAATGGTGTGTACGTTGAAACCATGCATTAAGGCATTATTCAGATTGTTGATCCTACAATGCTTCATAGAACGTAGCTAGAAATCTTCCATAGACTCGATGTATTGAGTGTAACTAATGGTGTGTACGTTGAAACCATGCTTTAAGGCATCATTCAGATTGTTGAACCTATAATGCTTCATAGAACGTGGGTAGAAATCTCATGTAGACTCGATGTGTTGCGCGCAACTAATGGTGTGTACGTTGAAACCATGCATTAAGGCATTATTCAGATTGTTGATCCTACAATGCTTCATAGAACGTAGCTAGAAATCTTCCATAGACTCGATGTGTTGAGTGTAACTAATGGTGTGTACGTTGAAACCATGCTTTAAGGCATCATTCAGATTGTTGAACCTATAATGCTTCATAGAACGTGGGTAGAAATCTCATGTAGACTCGATGTGTTTCGCGCAATTAATGGTGTGTACGTTGAAACCATGCATTAAGGCATCATTCAAATTGTTGAACCTATAATGCTTCATAGAACGTAGCTAGAAATCTTCCATAGACTCGATGTGTTGAGTGTAACTAATGGTGTGTATGTTGAAACCATGCTTTAAGGCATCATTCAAATTGTTGATCCTACAATGCTTCATAGAACGTAGCTAGAAATCTTCCATAGACTCGATGTGTTGAGTGTAACTAATGGTGTGTACGTTGAAACCATGCTTTAAGGCATAATTCAGATTGTTGAACCTATAATGCTTCATAGAACGTGGGTAGAAATCTCATGTAGACTCGATGTGTTGCGCGCAACTAATGGTGTGTACGTTGAAACCATGCATTAAGGCATTATTCAGATTGTTGATCCTACAATGCTTCATAGAACGTAGCTAGAAATCTTCCATAGACTCGATGTGTTGAGTGTAACTAATGGTGTGTACGTTGAAACCATGCTTTAAGGCATCATTCAGATTGTTGAACCTATAATGCTTCATAGGACGTGGGTAGAAATTTCATGTAGACTCGATGTGTTGCACGCAACTAATGGTGTGTATGTTGAAACCATACATTGAGGCATTATTCAGATTGTTGATCCTACAATGATTAATAGAACGTGGCAAGAAATCTTGCACAGACTCGATGTGTTGCGCGTAACTAATGGAACGTACGTTGAAATCGTGCAAGAAAGTATTATTGAGATTGTTGATCCTGCAATGCTTCATAGAACGTAGCTAGAAATCTTCCATGGATTCGATGTGTTGCGTGCAAGTAATGGTGTGTACGTTGAAACCATGCATTAAGGCATTATTCAGATTGTTGAACCTACAATCTTCATAGAACGTAGCTAGAAATCTCATGTAGACTCGATGTGTTGCGCGCAATTAATGGTGTGTACGTTGAAACCATGCATTGAGGCATTATTCAGATTGTTGAACCTACAATCTTCATAGAACGTAGCTAGAAATCTCATGTAGACTCGATGTGTTGCGCGTAACTAATGGAGCGTACGTTGAAATCGTGCAAGAAGGTATTATTGAGATTGTTGATCCTGCAATGCTTCATAGAACGTAGCTAGAAATCTTCCATAGACTCGATGTGTTGAGTGTAACTAATGGTGTGTACGTTGAAACCATGCTTTAAGGCATCATTCAGATTGTTGAACCTATAATGCTTCATAGAACGTGGGTAGAAATCTCATGTAGACTCGATGTGTTTCGCGCAATTAATGGTGTGTACGTTGAAACCATGCATTAAGGCATCATTCAAATTGTTGAACCTATAATGCTTCATAGGACGTGGGTAGAAATTTCATGTAGACTCGATGTGTTGCACGCAACTAATGGTGTGTATGTTGAAACCATGCATTGAGGCATTATTGAGATTGTTGATCCTACAATGATTAATAGAACGTGGCAAGAAATCTTGCACAGACTCGATGTGTTGCGCGTAACTAATGGAGCGTACGTTGAAATCGTGCAAGAAGGTATTATTGAGATTGTTGATCCTGCAATGCTTCATAGAACGTAGATAGAAATCTTTCATAGATTCGATGTGTTGCGCGCAACTAATGGTGTGTATGTTGAAACCATGCATTGAGGCATTATTCAGATTGTTGAACCTACAATCTTCATAGAACGTAGCTAGAAATCTCATGTAGACTCGATGTGTTGCGCGCAATTAATGGTGTGTACGTTGAAACCATGCATTGAGGCATTATTCAGATTGTTGAACCTACAATCTTCATAGAACCTAGCTAGAAATCTCATGTAGACTCGATGTGTTGCGCGCAACTAATGGTGTGTATGTTGAAACCATGCATTGAGGCATTATTGAGATTGTTGATCCTACAATGATTAATAGAACTTGGCAAGAAATCTTGCCCAGACTCGATGTGTTGCGCGTAACTAATGGAGCGTACGTTGAAATCGTGCAAGAAGGTATTATTGAGATTGTTGATCCTGCAATGCTTCATAGAACGTAGATAGAAATCTTTCATAGATTCGATGTGTTGCGCGCAACTAATGGTGTGTATGTTGAAACCATGCATTACGGCATTTTTCAGATTGTTGATCCTGTAATGCTTCATAGAATGAGGCTAGAAATCTTGCATAGACTTAATGTGTTGCACGCAGCTAATGGTATGTACGTTGAAATCGTGCAATAAAGAATTATAAAATCTTCCATGTTTGCTTTGTGGAACAAAAAAAAAGGTGTAAGAGAATATCATTATTTGTTTGTTTTTAATTAATTTTTGGAAATGTAGTCGTACTTTTCGGACACCCTATTCTTCCACCCTCTATTTTCCCTCCTCTTTTCCCTTTTATTTTCCCTCAAGATACCACACCACTCCATTTAGTCAACCAAGAAAAGAAGTGTTAGTTTGCTAAATTAATTTCATGTCCCTTCCTTTCAAATGCAATTACCTTAAATTCTCACATAGTGAGTAAGAGGAGGTGAAGAAAAAAAAAGGAAGAAGGGGAAAAAGAAAAGCACCCCTTATCTTTATCGGAAATCTCCAATTCTCCATTTTCTCTTGAACCTCCCAACGCCTCTTAAAGATTCATATTTTGCGGTGCTGTGTGGTTGCCTTAAAAAATAAATAAAAAGATTATTCATTATTCCCCAGAAGGATAATCATAATTATGTAAACCCTGAAACGGGGCCGATCTATCTCTCGAGCGTCCGTAAATCAACGAAGGGTGGTGAAAAGGGTGTTTGAAGGGGGTGCAGGAAAGATTAATGGGGTCGTGGTAGAATAAATATTCCACTGGATTCTCCCTCTAGTTGCGTTTTGGGAGTGATTTTGGTTTAAGGTCAAGTCCCTCTCCCCCTATGCATCGGATTTTGCGATTCATCTTCCTTTGGAAAATTTGGATGAATGGATACTGACTTATATGGAATCATCAGGAGTAAAAAGAGTGGAAGATCCATTTTTTTAAAAAAAAAGCAAAAAGAAAACAAGGGTTGAGGAGTTGGGTTTTATATTTCTGACTTGTTAACACGAAGACTCGAAAAATTTTATTTTGAAAATTAATGTTTTGAGATGATAATTAATACTGCAGTGGTTCACTCCTCATGGTTTAAACTCAAGGTCTGTTATAAAAATGTCGAGTAAAACATTACTGATTTTAAATGAACATGCAATTTTATTATATCTCATTTTCGCGTAAAGTTTAAATGATTTTTGCTTAAAACTATTGAGGTTAACTAAATTTAAGTCAAAAAACCCTCCATTCTAAAAAAAAAAGTTTTATGACTTATGACTGCTGTTTTTAAGCATTCGATCGCCACGGTCCCCCTTGCTGTATCAGCCTGACATCGCGGCTACTCAAAATTTTGAAAACTCCTTCCTGACTCCAAAAACTGAGACTTTTTGACTATATAAAGAGAGTACACTACAAAAAAAGACTTGACTTCAAAAAGAGAGTAGACTACAAAGCAAGACTTGACTTCAAAAAGAAAGTAGACTACAAAACAAGACTTGACTACAAAACAAGAGCTATTGGCGACGGATCACGTAATTTTGAGCCACAGTTAAAGGACGAGGACGATACTTGATCCTGGCATCCCAATTACTTTCTATTTCCTCACCACGTGATGCAGACTCCAAAAGATTTATGTCATCACAGGACAGGTCTTAAATGAAATCAAGACTCAGAACACTCGTTTTGACTAAAGCATCACAAACCACAAGCTAATAAGTAGTACCTTGGCTCTAAAGGAATAGAATAGCTAGTGCACAAAACCAAATTTATTTATGATCTAGCAAATCATACTAAATACCGGATCCACATATTTAACCAAATTAACATCCAAAAAGCTTCCATGCCACACTAACGTGAGAATTTTCTACTCCGACAGATTTCATGAGTATTTATTAATGTCAGACTATAAAGCCACATGAGGGCTGTTGGCGACGAACCTCGTCATTTTGAGTCACGGCTAAATAGTGACATCTGAGCTGAGAAATTTCTCTTTCTAAACTACCATACTACGCCAACGAGAAAACTTTCAGCCACGACATAAAGGGTGTTTTTTTAGAGGTATAGAACTTTAAATTGCAATAAAACAACGATGCATTATTCGATTGACATGAATTTTTTTTTATTCGAAAGAAAATCTTGTGGCATTACATTCTAAATATGATTTCTGGCATAGGACTGCCACGGCTGGCTCGGATGTAGTCCAATCTGGACGTCCAATTTTCGATGACTTTTTCCAACATTTGGGGCCGTATATCGGAAATAACACGGCGAATGTTGTCTTCCAAATGGTCAAGCGTTTGTGACTTATCCGCAGACCAATGACTTTACACAGCTCCACAGAAAATAGTCTAGCGGTGTTAAATCACAAGATCTTGGAGGCCAATTCAAAGGTCCAAAACGTGAAATTAGGCGGTCACCAAACGTGTCTTTCAATAAATCGATTGTGGCACGAGCTGTGTGACATGTTGCGCCGTCTTGTTGGAACCACAGCTCCTGGACATCATGATTGTTCAATTCAGGAATAAAAAAAGTTAGTAATCATGGCTCTATACCGATCACCATTGCCTGTAACGTTGTGGCCTTCATCGTTTTTGAAGAAGGATTCCACTAGCCCATAAAGCGCACCAAACAGTCAGTGTTTCTGGATGTAACGTTTTTTCGACATACACTTGTGGATTAGCTTCACTCCAAATGCGGCAGTTTTGTTTGTTGACGTTCAACCAGAAGTGCGCTTCATCGCTAAACAAAATTCGCTTATGAAAATCGGGAACAACGGCAATCTCGTTTTGGGCCCAGTCGACGAATCTACGACTTGCTTGATGATCGTTTTGATGAATTGCCAAACCAAACTGATAATAAATCACTTGACAGCTGTTAAATCGGTCGCCATCTTGGAAAGTAATGCCAACTTAAACTTCTATACCTGAAAAAAAACACTCTTTATTTAACGTGTATCAGCTTCTCTACACGTCGGGGCTTCGGTGTTCGCGGTAGCCTAGTGATCAAGGTTTCGGACTAGTGGCTGGCGTGTCATGAGTTCGACCCCAGAACCTCTGAAGACCCACCGTATAAGGGGGGCCGGCACGGCTATAGGAGCCCATGTTAAATTACGTAAGTGTATGTATCTTTTTCTCAAAAACTGTTAATTTCTCATGGATAAAATTTTTAAATTACGTTATGCGTACTATTAATATAACACTTTAAAGAGGGGGTTTGTCTTTTTTTTTTAAAAAGATTAAATTCATTATGAATTTTTTTAAAATGTGTCCATTTTCTTTTCTTAAAATTTAGTTTAAGAAAATGTTAGTTAAAATAGTTTACGAGATATATCTAATTCCCTCCATTAAAATGTGCAAACATGTTAAAAGTTTGCTCACTGAAATTTTGAGGATTACATGATAAGTAGTTTTTGAGCAAAAGGTACATTAAATGAAAAATATGACATTTTGAGAAAACAGGCTTTAAAGTAAAAATTTGTAAATTTTTGTTCATTTACTTTTTTAGTACTTTCCAGAAGTATATGAAGCATTTGTTTTAGTCTCTGATCATACAAAAGACTATTCTAATTTTCTTTTTTTTTATTTTTAGCAATTTTGCCATTTTTGGGTATCTTAAGATGCTTTGTTTGCTACACGAATCCTACGCGCGTCTAGTTTTTTTGAAGCATGACACACAGTTATAACTTGGTTCAATATCAGAATGTTTTGAGATAATTAATTTTGCTACATGACTCATATTGATCTGTACTATAGCCATATTCCCCCTAATTGTAGATTTTTTAACTCCACAAATGTTGATCTTGGAAACACTGACCATAGGGTGTTATTAACTAACAAAATTGGATTCTGAGTCTTTCCATGTAAACATTTTCTTAATAATATCGATTCATTTAGATCTCTAAAAATTGACTTCATTTAATTCATTATTGTATTTAGCACGTGTATATGTGTTTATGAACTGAGTGCCTTTCGTTGCATTCAGCTTCTGTCTTCTGAAATTTGCACCAGGCATTTATACCCGCGGGACACAGTCCATGTTGAGGGCTCTCGTTTGAAGACAGAACATAAAAATAAACAGCAGTTTCCTTGCTGAGTAGATCATTGATATTATTTCTGATAGCCATACTATAATATCATTGAGTTTTTGATATTAAAATGTCGGTGAGCCGGTTACTACCACTTAGGCTTCTTCCATCACTTTAAATTTTTCTCTGTTTCGCTTTTAAGATCCAAAAGGCGTTTACCCATACATTTTTGTAAAAGCCCAATTCAGTCAAATTTTCCCACTTGAGCATCATATGGATTCCCACTCATCAGAAACTTATTTACGGGGAAATATGGGTGCTCCTAAGCAGAGCTCATTTGAGGCGCGTCAAGAAGTAGCTTCATTTAAAAAAATAAATAAATATATCTATAACTATCGTATTTCCTCTTATCATATATCATTTAAACAGAAATATTTTAGAAAATATAAAAAAGTGAAAATCGATAATTTTTCAAAAATTCATATGCCGGACCCTCTTAAATCTTTCGAAGCTCAAACGCCCTCCCGTTGGTGTGGTGTGGAAGTCAGGAGAGGGGGTGCCAGCTCAGGTGTCGTTTTCGTCACTTGACAATTACGAGGTCCGTCGCCAAAAGCCCTCGAGTAGGCGAACAGTGCGATGTTAATATTCACTCACTTACGCACTCACACGGCGGGGCTTCAGATGTCCTAGGGCTCAAATTCATGGCATGCTAGAAACGAGCTCGTGACCATGACTCATTTTCGATACAATAAAGTAGGAGTGGGCAGAATTTTCCAGGGTGCGGGCTACTTCTAATTTTTTCAAGTGTTGCGGTCTACCCAGTGTCAGTGGCACACACAAGGAGGGAGGGGTCCACAAGTCAGGATCCCCCCTTGATTTTTTTTCCAATTGATTTGAATCCCATGTATATAGTACGTGAAACGTAATTATTTGTGTCATTAATAATTTTTTTATTCAGTAATTTATTTTGTACTGTTTTTGGTTCCCGACAGTTTACAAAATCAAAAAATATGTTTGGCTGCGTATTGAGGTATCATACGAGAATGGTAGACTTTCAACCCTCGACCTCTCCCTTAAAAATTTCTCGTGTGTGCCAAAGCCCAGTGTCGTAAGTGTGGTGATGTAGGAAAAGGTGTACAATATTTATTTTATAACTTGATTTTAGAAATACGGAATATGTACTTACTTACAGAACTAAAATAAAATTTATAAAAACTTACACTTTTGAAAAACGCGTTTTAAGCAAAATGCAAGATACAAACATAATAATAATAGCTCCAAATATAATAATATGAAATGATGCGCTTTTTATTATATGAAACTATTCAAAATACATAAAAAAAATAAAGCATTTTTATATTAAGTTAATTTTTGTTGTTATAGTCAGCAGAAGACTCATATGTATTTATATAGTTTGCGAAAATCATTGCGTAATCTTGAATATTTCCCTATATAGTTACTAGCAACTAAAATCTTAAGGCGGTCCCCGTAAAAATGATCTTTGCGGTCTACCGGTCGATCGCGATGGACGTAATGCCTACCCCGGCATTAAAGGTTAAGACTAATGTTAAAGAATAGGAGCCAAATTCGGAATATTTTTCAGATATAAAAGTACTCAAACATTAATATTATATATTCTGGATACACTATCCTGTAGAGAATCCTTTATTTTATCATACTACTCATTTTTATCCGAGTTGACCTATTTTTTCTTTTATAAAACGTGTTTCGCATTTTTTTTTCCTATACCGTAATATTAAATGAGCTATCCCTTCACATGTTAAAAGGAAAAACAAATTATTTAAGAAATATTTTGAAATTTTAAAAACACTATATTATATAAATGCACGAGTTACAACGTCACAAATTTTTATAAAAATTGAGACATTTTTTTCTGTCCGAAAATGTGCTCCGCGTGAAGTTCATGCTCTCGTACATATGGCAAAAACAGCCTTAAAAATGCATCAAAATTCTGCTTTCATTATATCAATAACAATCTCACCAAAAATCGAACACATAATATATTACTAAAGTGCCAGTAAACTATATATGGTACGAGATGAAATTGAAAAACCCTATTAATAATATATTAACCAAAGAGCATGTGTCTGCAATTCATTACATATACAACTCCAACGCAAGAATAATAATTCCACTCAGCTTATTTTCTCTCTATGTTGTCCATTGCTACATAATAAATACAATAATACTATATATATATTGAGTACTATCATATAATAGTAATACATTATACATGGTGTACTAGATACACATTTTATATTTTGTTACGTATCAGACAGTCTGTAGGAAAATCTTATTAAGGTATAGTGAGTACGGTATATTTTCTCTTTTTCTTGTAGAAACCATTAAGACATGTTATTTTTGAAACTACTGCATAAGAAATAACTCTTGGCTTTCATGCTAATTTGATAGAAAGGAATATTGTTTTCTTAAGGGCTTTAACGGCAAATTCAATTCTTGCTCGAAAGATATGGATAATGCTACAAATAAATGAAAAATTAGCTTAACGTTTTACTATCTAATGATAAAGTCCTTTTGTCTATATCAGTAATTCAGGGCAATTTTGTAGTGCAGCATAAAAGAGGAATACTAGTATAATAATATCGCATCAACTTTCAACTTTGTAAATATAGTCTAGAGAACATTGTAGAATATTTTATTTAGTTTTAAAAAACGACATGTATTGCTGGTATAAAATAAATATTTTTCGGAATAAATGTTCACAGATGTGAAAGAAAGAAAGAGAAAAAAGTCTCTCCGATAGTAGGCTTTGGTTCCGGCTTCCAAAACCCTGATTATCAAATTAACAACTATATATAATACAAAAAAAAAAGATTTTTAAGTCAATTCCTACTTAGATCAACAAAGAAAAATTTTATTTTAGCTATTTTTTATTAAGTAGTTACAATTAATATAAATATGTATATACATATGACAGAATCACAACATTAAGTGGTAATTTTTAACTTATTAGTTATCATTAAAGTATCGTATTGTCATCCAAAACAATCGTGTATATAAATTCCAGTTCAAATGAATACTTAAACACGTGAGAAAAAAACCATACAAGTCGCAATACAAGTCGCCAAAACGGTTGCTAAGTCGCCAAAAGCAATGCCAACGTGGCTGTATTTGTAATTCTTTAAATAATTAGTTTTAATCAATTAATTTTTATTAATAACTATTATATTATTGTATTGTCATCCAATATAAATTTCAGTTCAACTGAGTAGTTTAACACGTGAGAAAAAAACCTTTTCAAGTTTTGACCTAAGTTGCCAAAAGGGTCGCTAAGTCACCAAAAATGATGCCAACGTGGTTGTATTTGTAATTCTTTATAAATAATTAGTTTTAATCAATTAATTTTTATTAATTATTATTATATTATTGTATTGTCATCCAAAATAATCCTGTATATAAAATTTCAGCTCAATTGAGCGCTTTAAAATGTATTTTATTAACGATTGAAAATTCCTCCAAGATAAATAAATAAGTAAATATATAAATAAATAAATACATAGAGATTGTGAGCTAATAGTAGGAATTGAAAAAGGATCTCGTAGGGACCGTATTAACGTTTTAAGGCATGAGTCGATTGGGCCCAGGGCCTCGGTGACACAATGGGGGCATAATCTCATTCTCAACTCAGCCTTAATAAAAGATCATGGTTTCAATTTAATAATCTACATTGATTATTAATTAAATTATGATTTACAGCAAACAATTCATAATGATTAAATATACCAAAATATCAGGAAATCCCAACAACATCAACAATATATGTGACACACACACAGATGTATAAAACAAATTACCAAAAGATCTCAATTATTACTAGAGATGTCAGGCTTAAAAATTTCTTGGAAGACTTAAAAATATCTTAGGTTTAGTGATAGCTCAGAAATCATTATAAGAGAAAAATGTAATAATAGACATTCTATTTTAAGTGCTGTGGATAGTACATTGGAACCACATATTAAGTTCTAGAATAACATTGCCATTCAAAATAACTTCTGCCCATTTTTTTTATTTGAATTTATCCTTTAATTCTAAAGAAAAAAGGTAAAAGATCTGTGTCTCAAAGAAATAATACGACCCAAAAATGAAAATAACTTTTTTTTATCGTTTTTGGCAATATGATAATTATCATGTCATTACATGATGAGACATGTCATCATTATGTGGAAAAAAACGATTATTCTATGAAGTAAGGCTAAGAATTTTACACTCACGCATTTTTTCTTAAAAAAATTTCTTTTCAAATTATATTATTCAGTTATATACAATTAGTGGCGTACGCAAGAGGAGGAGGGGGTCCTGGGTCCAGACCCCATCCCCTTAATCCTTTAATTTTTTTCGAGAATGATGATAATTATATATCATTCGTAAAATTTAATGAAGTGTTTGTAATTAACACTTTATTTTACTAATTATTGTTAAATATTAATTTAATACTTTACTGTTTTTTACTATTTTTTGTTCCCAAAATCAACAAAATCAAATGAATACGTTGGACGTCGTATTGAGGTATGATACAAGAACAGTGGACTTCCGACCCTGGACCCTCATCCCCCTGTAAAAGGTTTTGTGTGCGCTACTGTATGCAATCTAATACAATAATTACAATATAACTAAATTTACTCTATAAGACAAATATAATGAAATATATTTAATTATAGTAGTTATGTACTTAACACTAAAAATATATTTTACGATATTCATAAAATGAGACATTCACAGGAAAACTTTCATTATCATTTGAGCGAAAAGATTTAGGAAAACCTTCATTATCATTTAAACAAACGGTTCAGAAAATTCTTTATTATCATTTTAACCATCAGATTGCTCTATAAACGAAATATTTTTCAAAATTATTACGCAGCAAGAAATTTTTTTCAGCAACATTCGCTCTTTTACATAAAAAATTCGCTAATAAAATAATTATGTTTGCGATTTTTTTTATTGCAATTTTTTTATTCCCTCATTAAATGCAAGGAAAACGAAAACCACATAACTGCCGATTAGGCAAGAATACTAAAAATGAGTGTTACTAAAACCATGCAGTTTTATTTAAAATATATGCATCAAAATGATTCAGCATTCAAATTACCGTAATTTATCGATATGCAATGCGGGATACAAAACAAATCTACATTCTAGACAGCATCTAATACAATATGACATTCATAACTAACCATTAGAAGAAATATTTCGTAATATCCGTTCAGACAAATGCACATTTGTTTATCAAATCAAATTAAAATTCTTATATATCTACACCATTATTTTCCTTCAGCGACTTTCATCAGCCATCACATTCCACTAATTCGACCCATAAAGAAAACTGAGGCTACAAGATTGAATAAAATTATTTTCCTTCCAGACAAGAAGACCCTCAGAGAATTCAGTTCCTTCACATTTCTATTATCTATCTAGTAGGCGCATATTCCCATTTTGTTAAATAGTAACTTGAATGAAAATTTATTTGTACAGATATGCTTCAACGTACGATAACACGACCAGGAGGATAAATATATGCCTTAATTACGAAAGGGGGTTCCCGCCTTGTGACTTATATACCATTAACTTCAAATCGAAATTAAATTTCCAACCGAACTGTCCCTAATTTCTCTCCATCTCTCTCACTCTATATGATAGATAGATATCAGTATGGTTAGAAAATGGTTCCCATGATTAGGTTTTAAAGGGGATGACTGGATTGAGGATTTATAAGGCTCTGTGCTGTTCCGCCGTGACGTATTATGACGTAATAAAAACGTCGTCATCAGTTTTGGGGGAGCAAATACAATTTGGCGATATGAGCAGAGTGGCGATATTAAAAAGGAAATTGGCAGAAACTTTGCAGACAGTGTTTTTACGGTATAGATGTGGTCCAAAAACCTACCATGCTAAGTTTTTTTTCCATCTTCTTCCATTTTTGCTTTTTGTTCTGTGGTTTTTGCGGATGGAAGCAGCATGGAGGGGTAGGCGGAAATATAATTACAGGATTAGAAAGCGGGGGTTGAGATATTGTGCGACGGTTCTTTTTTGGTTATTACTGTTCAGTTCTCTCTTTTTTCTTTCTATCTTGCTTAGTACGATGGGTTGTTTGGTGGTTGGGAGGGTGGGTGGGTAGGGGATAGATAGTGGTAGAAAAAAAAACGATTTGTCAAAAAGTACATATAATGGGTCAAACGGTCCAATTTTTTCGATTTGTCTTTTTGATTTCCGGTCGGGATTCATTTTCCATTCGATTCGTCAATGATATAATAAAATTGATTTTATTTATCACTCATCCCCCGAGTTCTTTCATTTAAAATTTTTTTCCCTTCGAATAATCATTAATAAAATGTATTGATATAAAATGGTTGAGGTATTCTTTTGAGGCTTTGCTTTTTTTGGTGTTTGTTAATACTGCAGATTTTAAGATTAAAAGTTAAATCTAAATGCGTAATCTTATAAAGATTATTTTAAACTGTTCCGTTTATAGACTAAAATTGATTTTAAATCACAAAGGGATCAATATCGTTATATATACACAAATATAGGAAAAAAGCAACTCACACTCTCTCATCATGAAATCTCTGGAACTATTGGACCTACAGAGTAACTTTAGCAGACGTATTCTTTATTTTTAACTGAAATTATTACTATTACTATTATTATTATTATTTTGCTTAAACTGATGAATAAAAAATGAGTAATTGATGGAACTGTATAAATATATTAAATTAATATTAGTTTTAAGAAATAGTTTTGTTAACATCTGCTTATAAAATGAAAGAAAAAAACAAGCAATATAGAAAAAAGATTAGAGTAAATTCCTACCTAGATCAACAAAGAAAAAAACATTTAGTTACTTTTATCAAATAATTACAATTGATATAAATATGTATATACATATACCAGAATCACAATATTAAATGGCAATTCATTTTCATTAAATATCATTAAAGTATCGTATTGTCATCTAAAACAATAGCTTACATAAAATTTAAGCTCAACCGAATGATTTAAAATGTGAGAAAAAAACGTTTTAAAGTTTTGACACAAGTTGCCAAAATGGTCGCTAAGTCACCAAAAATGATGCCAACGTGGCTGTATCTGTAATTCTTTGAATAATTAGTTTTGATTAATTTTTATTTATTGTAATTAAATTACCATATTGTCATCCAAAATAATCGTATATATAAAATTTCAGCTCAATTGAAGGCTTTAAAATATATTTTATTAACGATTGAAAATTTGAACAAGATATAGGGAGATTGTGAACTAATAGTAGGAATTGAAAAAAAAAATAAGAACTACAATTAGATGACGATATTAGAAACTGATCTGGTGTTCCAATTTACACCTTTAAATCATAACATATTTAATTTTTCTATGCAGTGATTCACAAAGAACAGTTCTAGCTATCAAAAGGCTGTTAATTTAAGTACATCAATTTTTAAAATATAACATTAAAGACAAATTTTTCATTTGTATAATAAACCTTATATTTCGGTGTATTAAGCGCCTCTATACTTTCAAATTGCATTAAAAAAATTTTTTTTTAGATATATTCGTCATATAACGCTTACTCTTTTTTTTCTTACAAAAAACCACCTGAAATGTACTCAAGCAATACTCTCATCTTTTGAAGTCATTTATTTAAAGTATTATACAGGTTTGTGAACAAAGATATACTTCTAGAATTACATATCTAAAGCGTAAGAAAAAAAGTGTTATGAGGATTTGGATGTTAGAAGGTGAAAAAAACCTTTGCAAAAAGATGCCAAAATGTGTCCCAGTCTAGAATATAGTGTGAATGGATTATAAAAAAGTATGGAATGAAATTAATTTGAAAGCCATTTAAGAAAAAAAAATGTAGCGTATCTAATATTCTAGATTCTAGATGATTATTCGACTATGGATCAGAGTAACAGTGCAGGTGAAGATGTGAAGCAGAATTCGATGATGTGCTAACAAATATAATGAGCTTTTCAATTTATTTAATAATGGAAGTTCATATTCGGTATGTCTTTCCATTTAATAAACATAATTTAGATCTGTACTCTTATTCCCTTTATTTTTAAAGCTACTTTTTTATATTCGGCGTATAATGCGCATCCGTAAATTTCTACCTTTTTGTGTGTTTAAAGTGCGCGTTATACGCCAGAACTTATGGTGCATTTAAAATTATGTTCATTAGTGGTGAAAGCAGCATGAACTGAAATATAATCAAACTTGAAAACTAATGGACTCGATTCATCTGACGTCATAATCACATGATAGTATGCTCAACAAATATCCGCGTGTATCATTCATGTTTGATTCGACTGAGTATTTTGGCGGCATTTTCGGATTTGTATCTAATTTCAGCTAACAAAATGAAATACTGTAGCGTATTAAATTGTAATAATGACAGTAGGACGAAATGGGTTTTTAATTCCCACTGTGAAGAATCCATATTTATTAAAAACATAGATACAAAACTTAGGTCGAACTAACTTCAAAACCATCTAACTTTTCCTCAGTATGCTCCGATCATCTTGAAGAAGCATGCTTTATGTATTAGCCTCTTTCACGAACAAAAGGACATTGTATAGCAGAAGATGATAAAAGAGGGATAGAGAAACGGGGGGGCTCCAAATGGTACATAAGGTACATACGTACTATTGCAACAATGCCAACGTTTAAAACAACTCGCCAGGTTGGCGACTCCGATTTCACATGTGCCGTATGCGCTGAAATGGCAATCATGTACTTCGTTTCGTATAATGTCGTCAATAGGTTGAGATAATACGTATAAATACCATCATTTCATTTTCAATATTTTTTTTCAAATACAGCGATGATATTTAAAATTTTAAAAACAGTCTGAAATATTTTTTTGGGCATTTCGAATTCTCAAAGAATTTTAATTTTGAAGACGTATAAAAACGATTAGTTGTTATTGTTTACTTGATAATCACGTTATAATCGGCAAACGATCGCAGTCCCCTCTGGTGATAAATCGACCCTATTAGCTAACCAATTTATAGGTACCCAAAGTAATAGACCCTTGGCGATAGATGTCAAAAATAATCTATCACTGTGTATCAGACTGATCCAAACATTCAAAAATAATTTTTACAGTCATAATTTTTTTTTTAATTCGGAAAAATTAAAGTCTTTAAAACTTTTTAATCTGCACATCGTAACAGAACAATTTTTATTCTTAAACCAAATTAAACTCATCAATATTCTTTGGAATTGCAACTTACATGCCTCCTGGGTATCTGTTACTTAAAAGTCGAAGCCCAGCATCTCATTTAGCGTGATGGATTGCAAATCAGTTCCCAGACCTTTTACTTTTAAAACAAACCGGAAACTTTTCCCCAATCCTTTCTCACACACTCCCGCAGAAACCCAACGGTCCCTATGGACTCCAACGATAAATCCATTCTGAATCAATCACACATGGAGACTAATTAGAAACCTCCAGCTTGTTTATGGTATTTTAGAACCATGGGGTTGTGCGCCAGAGATTCGCACAATCCCTTCTCTTAAAACCTAGTCGTAGCCTTCATTTCCGTTGGAAACGAAAATATATTTTTGGGAAGCTTTAATTGTCCTCCGCATCATTACTCCCCGATTTAACCGAAATCCCCCGGTGCTTTTCTGTTTCCGACGCTCGTATTTTACTGTGTTTTGGGTGGCAATATCCGTTTTTCCGAGACCCCGGGCTGTTTGGGGGTTGCATGATTAAGTAGTTTGGCGACTCTGCCCCCTTTTCCATGGTTATTGCGAGAGATTTGATTTAATAAGCTTCGTAGTTATTTTGTTTGGTTTGCTGGGGTACGTTGAATCGCTCCAGCGGCGATAGGGTTAAGACGAGTATAAGTTTTACGGATGCTGAGATTGCCCTAGCTGTAATGTTATACATTAAAGTAAGAATTCTTAATCGAGTATCTATAGCTTCCTAAAGGCTATCTACGCGTAATGTTAAACCAGTGATATCGCTAAAGGGACTTTTTAAAGGTGAACCATGGGGAATGGATGGGTGAGATATAGTTTATTAAAAATTGCTTTGTGGATGTAAAAAAAATTGGATACAGTAGAACGTCGTTTATCCGATTGTTTATTATCAGGAGTGTTGAATATCCGGACAAGTTTTTTTTGTCAATTGCATGTACTGTATATGAATACGTTTTCGAACCGTGATGCTTAACAGTTGTTTCGCGTGAGGCCAAAAGAGACTGGAAACACTAAGGTCAGGCATATTTGGAGAATTTCACTTGTGTGATTTGGTAAACATCTGCACGAAATATTAGGTTAGTTTGTTTCCAAGTGAGGGGGTGTATACGTGCTCTTTTGTTGAGTTGTGAACTGCTGTGGCTTTGAATTCAAAACGGAAGCACAACGTCTTGAACATATAGACAAAACTTGAAATATTGAATCGTCTCGCGAAAAGAGAAAGCAATACCATTCACTTTAATAACTCTTAAATATTTTTTTTATATTGTGTCACCATATTCTTTTTATTATATAAATGTGGGGGTCCGACCAAAATCTTCGAATAAAAATCAGACTCTTCAGAAGGCGGGATTTTAGATTGGCGAGGTGGTTGTCTAGGGGTAAGTATTTAAGGGTGAGTGATGAATTAATTGAATCAAAGTCATTTAAACACAGATACTTCATTTAAGTAAAAAAGAATTTATTTAAAGTTAAAGGGAAATATTTACAAAGGGGAATATTTACAAAGAGAAAGACATGCAGAAATTAGGTTAATTGAAAGCTGAGTTATACCTTTAGAAGACGGGGAAATTAATTACCTTTCTCATGCTTGGACGTTAGGACTGGTATCGCGCAGGGCGTGAAATGCGCTAAAGACGTGACGTGTTGAACCGGCGGTGGTTAGTAGGACTCTGCCGAAAAATTATTCAAGCCGGAGCTACGAAAGCTCACTAGACGTCGATGCTTCGGAATGTAGTAATAAATAAAATTGAGATTAATGGTCCTCTGAAAAGGATATGACTCAACCTTTTAACAAAATGTTTCAAAGGGAAAATCCTACATAAATAATGAATCTAAACCAAAGTAATATCTTATATTTTATATTCTTTGAAGTTATTCTTATTCGTTATTATGTTTATTACGAGTATTCATGAGTATATATGTAATGAATTTGAAAAACATTTTGAACCCTAAGTATGATGTACAAATACAATGTGAATGACAGACTCAACAATTTAAAAAGATATCGAAATACTACGAACTTTCTTCACAACTACAACCTTTGTTTTTACAGATACGAATATCAGCCTACGAATCCTTCGCATGTGCAGTATCGCTCTGAGCTGTAATAAGATAGTTTTGGCCTGCCTCCTTGGATGATTTACATATTTGATCACTTTTCTTGATTGTACGATGCAACTTTATATTCACAGTCTAATTAATTTTACCCGTTAGGGAGACATAAAAACAAAAACGTACACTATTTTGCTATGTTGGTGACCCCTGAACATATAGTGGAGACGATTTAAAAAATTCCTAGTAAATATCGAAAAAACGGTATTTAAACTTGTAAATTCCGGTATTACAAAATTGTACACATGGCTCAAAATATCGATATTCGGCATTCCAGTATTGTAATCCGTAAGTGTGATCTATAGCAATTCAGTTAATTCAACTCGAAATTTCGAAAGAAATTCAAAACTCCATGAAAAAATGAACAAAAAAAAAAAAAAAAAAAAAAAAAAAGGGGGGGACCCCAAAAATAGAACATTCTCTAAATAAACTTTTTGAACACTGAGATTAAAAATTTCCATATAAATGCTTGGAAATTGCTATATGAGAGGGCGGGGATAGAACATTCAGATGAAATGCAGTTTCCTCATATCTGTGTTAAGCAGTGGCGCACACAAGGAAGGGGGGGAGGCCTGGGGGTCCGGACCCCCCTCCCCCAAAGCCCTTGATTTTTTTCTGATTGATTATAATTTTAGGTATATAGTACGTAAAATTTAATTAATTACTTGTTATTAATGATTAATTTTATTAATTATGCTAATTATTTATTCAAAAATTAGTTTTTTACTGTGTTTTGTTCCCGAAAATCGACAAAATCAAAAGTAGCAGGATACAAGAATAGTGACCTTTCGACCCCGGACCCCCCCTCTCCTGAAAAATTCCTGTGTGCGCTACTGGTGTTAAGAAATACGACCTTAAAATTTCGTACTTTTCAGATT
Organism: Trichonephila clavipes; assembly: GCA_019973935.1. Classification (NCBI taxonomy): domain Eukaryota; kingdom Metazoa; phylum Arthropoda; class Arachnida; order Araneae; family Nephilidae; genus Trichonephila; species Trichonephila clavipes. Next base: position 235,113 of record BMAU01005857.1, read on the forward strand.
GAATATACATATATATTTTAGAGTGAATAAAATCCCATTATAAAATAGAAACGAGGAGCAGAATCGCAAAAAGAATAACAGAAATCGCAGATACGTGAGTTTCGAAAATAATAAATATTATAAAACAGATAAAAATTAATAATGGCCTAAGTTAAGGTACATAAAAAAATGGCAGTAACAATAAAATTTACATGAATGATAATAACGAACTTTAAAAAATTAATGCAAAAACGATTGCTACAACTTTTATTTTTAGAAAAGAACGTATATTTATGAGTGAGAGAAAAATATGCAAATATCAAGCTTTTACTTTTGTGTGTAAGTTGTGTTGATTTTCAACAGTTGTTGGCAGTTTCGGTGACAATAGTCAATAGAGTTTAGAAAATGTTCAGAGACGTTTTAAAATTCGTTAAGGTGGCGGCAAAATGAATTGGGAAATGCTAAACGTCTCAATGTGTCTCGTAGTAGCGACTTTGGGATCAATACAATCCGAAGATACCTGTTTGCAACATGCAGAAGACCGTTTTCGAGCTCTTTCGGCACGAAGGAGAAGAACCACTACTGTGCCGCAGCTCGTTGCAGACCACTTTGCATCAGGAAGAAAATCTCCGCTACTACGGTGCGAAATCGTCTTCACAATGCAGGTCTGTATGCTGTGTGTTACCCTCAACGGACGACAGCGAAAATATGCTGGGCAAGAGAACACGACGCAGCAACAATTTCAGATTTACTGATTTCAGATTGAATATACCATCAATCCAACACTGTTGAAAGACACAGTTTTAGAGGTGGTGGAATCCTGGCAGGGGATCTCGCTCGGTGGCCACACTGAATAAAACCCATTAATAATAATTGGTAACGACTTCATTCTGATGGATGATAATGCACAGAATCACGGTTTGGAACGAATGGAAAGATCTCCAGATGAATAACTATCATGGCAGAATGCTTATCGCAGAATTCGTTGTGAACACATTCCTTATTAGAACCCATTTTTGTATTGTTTTTATGCCATTTTACCACATAACAATGTGCTGTTTTCTCCAAGAAACTTTTCCGCAGAGATTTATAAATCGTTTTTGCAATACACTTATAATGACGCATTCAATAAAAACTATTTAATATATGCTCCAAATTTTTTGTTTCTACATTCATTTTTCATTGAATGAGGCCAGTGTTAGGTTTTCAAGCAAAAAGAAATATCCTAATATCTTGATATAATAATAATAATAACAAATGATTCCTAATAAGGAACACTAGCAGTATACTCTAAAGCCTCTGTTTCATCAGAAAGTGTAACGGAAAAAATTGAACTTTGTTTCTTAAGCGAACATGAATGATGGCCGAAAAGATCATTTGTAGTCCTAAAGAGAATATTCTTCCCATAATGTCAATAAGTAACTCTGGCGACAAATCTGGTCTCCAAATTGAGCCAAGTCACCAACTTTGGCGATAAAATTTGATGCATTTATAGTAGTTCAAAAAGCTCTAGGATGATTATTTGAGTAGATAGAAGTTTTTAGATGATTATTTCTAGCATATATAAAGACGATATACGAGGACAAATTGGAGTCAAATATTTGACAGAGACTGTGTATTTCATTTGCAATATGCGAAATTGTGATTATTGATTTGAAATTTCTACAATTTGTGTAGATTTTTGAATCTGTGCTATTATATATTTAAATGTGTTAAAAGAAAATTTACTGTGTAATTACAAGAAAATTCGTAGATAAATAACGATTTGCTCCGGATGGACTTGCCTGTCAATTGCACGGATCTTTACTAGCTTTGAAAGACGATTAACTACGGAACATCAGTCATATTAAAAACCCAATGGAGTTTTCATCCCCCAGTCGATGTAAAAGTTTTATATAAGATAAACAGGCATGTCAGAGAAGAAAAACAATAATTCATTAAAGCTATACATAAATGTCAAAAACTAAACTAACTCATGATGGATATACTCCAAAGATTAATTATTCTCTAATTTGGATTTAAATTTTTAAAAAAAATTAAGATAGAAGCGCTTCGAAAAGTTGAATCCCGTTAATTCGAAAATTTAAGTTTTGCGATTTTTAATGATATAACCAGTTAAAATGACAAAATAATTATCTGTTGATTTTATAATCAAAAATCTTATTAATTATTTTTAAAAATATAAAAATGCTGATTAATTTCATTGAAGGAAATGCTGTTCTTCTGATGTACCTGATATAAAAAGCTAAGCATTTTCTGGCTAATTATACGCTTTGCATTTACATTATCGTTTTACTATTTTTTAACTATTGTAATTTTTTAATTATTGCATCTCTAATTAATATAATTAAAAATTAGTCTATTTTTAAGAAATCAGTATTTTACTGTTACGAATTTATATAATATTTATTATTTGTTAAATATTATTGATTGTCTCAAAACGTCGGAAGGGGCAAAAATGACAAAAGGAATAAAATAATCCAAGTATATATCGTATTAAATCGAATACCAAAAAGTATAACGCCTATGATAGAACATTATATTTAAAATTTTATTTAAAAGAAATCGCTTTGACTATAGAGTGAAAAATTAATATTTTTATTAATGTTCAGGCACATAAAATTGAATCGCATATTTGTTTTTACATCGGTTGGAATAATCGATTTTTAACATCAATGAAAAATAGGGCTTAACTTGGAATAAAGAGCAGATGTTTTTCTTTTTTATATTAGATATTATTTTTCTAAATTTCATATAAATTAACTGTTTTACATGTTATCAAAATTATATAAGTTGTACTTTTTAAAATTTATCAGACCTGAAAGTCTTGAAGTTTTTAAAATTTTTTCCTACTCCTGTATTATGAATTATGTTAATTTTATAAATATTAATGATTAACAGATGAAGCATTACGTTATATCAGCATTAGATTTACGCTTTAAGATAATTTATAGCGTTTTAATAGTTTTTTTTAAAATTTTTTTTTATTCTCAATGTTAGATTTTACAAAGATGTTACTACACAAGAAAAGAAAAAAAATATTCTATTTTACAATGATGAATTTAAATTTGCTAATCTCTTCAGAAGACTGTGTGTGTCACGCGTTTACATAACATGAACGCTTTGAAAAATAACATGAACTGATTTCAATTCCTCGTTTGATATTTCAATATTTTATAGTATTAAAGAAAGAATACACAAACTGTGTTCTTTGAAATCCATTAACTACACTGTATATATAAAAGTATTTAATTTTTGAAATAAATATGAAAAACACCTTCAAATCAATTAAAGTTAACAAAGCTTATAGGCTGTACTTTTTATTCTTATTTTTTGAAAATAAAACTGTTAAAAGCCTCAGAAATAAACAAACACTAAGAATACAAACATTTTGCAAGACTCTTAAGTTTCTTAAAAGCCATAATAGATTTGAATCAAACTATTATTTCTGGGTATGGATCTTAACTTTAAAATATGGTAGGGGGGGAAAGAAAAGGAAAACTTACGAATTACATCATTTGTTAGGAGTTTCGTAGTCTTATTGAATTCAGAAACAATGACATTCACTTCTCCATTAATGTTCATCCGCAGAGGAATTCTATAATCAACATGCACAATATTTCCACTTAGTGACCAATAGGCATCAATGGAAAGATTAATTCGCAGATCTAAAAAAAGAAAGAAAAAAACATGTTAATGTTATTTTAACTGTGCTTTACTAGCGAACCTTTATCGATAGCGTGCCATTTTTTTCTAAAGAAGCATTTAATAAGGTATAGACGTTCTATCAAATAGTTTTGACTTGTAATTATTGAAACAATAATAAAACTTACTAAAAACTACGAAAAACTACCTTTTGCGCTGTATAGTTATAAATGTTTTAGTTATACGTGTAATTCAAATTAAAGTAACATTAGTGTGGCTTCTGTTGTTGCAGATTGTGGATGACAAACAACTGTGTGTGTGTTAGATTATGATTACAAGATGTTACTTTTTGTAAAATACATGCTGAATCGGAGTCTTCTGCCAAACAGTTTCTAAGCATTTAATTACTTTTGCTCTAGTTCACTTTTTTTGACGAGAGGGTTTGTGATTTGTTTCAAAATAGTGTTTTACAGACGATATATGTTCTGCATACCACTGTTCCAGAACATAAAACACACATCGCGTCGCCTTTACTAATAATGCCATATTTCTAGATTCATCAAATTTGAAATTCTTTGTTACACTTATTATCTTGCACTTTTTGTTCTTTTTCTGAATTAGCTATGTTAAATAACAGTTTAGTTTTTAATAACACAGATAAACTTTAAAATACAGTTGTGTCAATGGAATTGACTATCCTATGCTTAGAAAGACTTTACATCATAAGCAATTGTTGTCTACGTCGTAACTAAGGCAAAACAATAACAAACGAGTGTGCTCCCCGACCAATCACTCGCGTTTGTTCGTAATACTTCACAGTGAACTTGGAAACAAAATGCAAACCATTTTGATCACTGGCGTGCCAAAAATATGATGTCGCGTGCCATCAATGGCACCTGTTTTTCGTAGCAATGACTTAGCATTGCAGCCTTTAGCCCTCTGTAATCCAAAGGAAAATGACGAAATATATATAACATCTTACCTGTGTCACAGGTTCGCTTTCCTTGATATATACAAACAAGCACTTTTATATTGAAATGCATTTTGCTATGTTAAGAACCCTTGTCGCAATACCTCCTCCTCGAACTGGTCGAGGTGGAGATCTCGCTGACCATTGAGGTTTCCGATGGGATCCGAATGCAGAAGGGAATCAAAAGCGGAAAGAAGAATGCATTAAATTTTCTCGCTTATATATATATATAAAACAATTAAATCTCCCCAATAATGACATTCAATAGTTAACAAAATATGTAAATTTATCTTTAGAGTTATCTTTCGGATTTTTTCGCAATTCTCTGTAAATGTTCATAATTCCGAAGATGTGTGTTTGTCAAATAGAAACCATTCCAAATTTCGCAGCTTCCCTCCACTCAAAATTTGACAAATTTGTGGAGTAGTGCAAAAAGTCACTGATAATTGTACCGCGTGCCACAGTTTGCCCCACCCCACTGTGCACTATTTTACACTTTATATCACACACATACAACCAATGTTCACTACACAGACCACTAACTGAATATATGGAATGCATAGTACATGCATCATACAATGTGCACAAATCCATTTTACTGCATGTACTGAATAACAAGCCTCTTATCTTCTCTACAAGATATTTTAAAATGAATAAATACAATACATGGGGAAGTCTTATAGCATGGGTCAATTGGCCCCAGGTTCAGGGCTTCACCCTCGGTGGCAGGCCTCGTTACTTTCTCTACTCAGTCTTAATAAGATCATGATACATATAATTTTAATGGTCAAATGTTATTTCGGGACATATTCTCCAAAAAACTGAGAATTTCAAACTGCATGTTAACTGGCAAGGTTGTATCATTATGTAATGATCGTTGTTCATGTCTAGGCCTAGGCCTTATACCATAAACCAGTGGTCTTCATACTGTAGTCCACGGAACCCTGGGGCCCCACGATGCATACCTAGGGGTTCCCCGAATCGCAATAAAAAATATCGAAAAGAAACTTATAAGTGGGTACGTAAAATGAATTCACGTTCTTTAAGGCTACACGGTACCCTTTTTCAAAATTTTTTTTTGGAGACAGTTACAGTAAAAATAATTGATGTTTTATATTTAGATTATTTTATTAAGCTGATTCTGTAAGCAAAAAGTCAGTTTGACCAGCCATTATTTTACAATTTTAAAAAATTAGGAATTTTTGAAGTTTTTTCAAACTCTTATAAAATACTCAATTTTTAAAATATTTTAGTAATTTTAAGTTATTTATGATTCTTAGATTATTATAAACAATATTTAGTATGGATTTGAAAATCTATTTCCTTGTTGATTTTTAATAATTATTTTTCTAGAAAAACCTGGAAAAAACACGAAAATTTTCAAAATATCAAATTTAGCATTTTTTTGAAAAATAACTAGAGTTCTCAGCTCTAAATCCATACTAACTTTTATAGAACATACATTTGGGAATATATACAAAAAAAATTCAAAGTTCTATCTTGAACAGGAAAAAAGCCTTAGGGATTATAAAACACTTATACCTTCAAAATTTAAAGTCTGAGAAAAACGCATTTAAAGTTTGTAAAGTCATAAAACAAAAATTTATAATGCCCGTAAAACTCTAATTTTTTAATATGTTATTTTCCAATGTATTTTCTACATTAAAACACTATTTTTATTAAATAGAACTGAAAATTATATTTTTAATTCAAAACATATTTTTGCATAATATTGATAGCATTTGTTAAGACGTCAGTTTATTCAGCTTTATCTTAACCTAATATTTCACAAAATTTTTGAAACACGAAGCATTTATGTACAAAATAATAATGATACTAACTTAAGCTAAAAATAGTCAGGTTTGTTCATAAAATTTAATTTTTTTTCAGTTTTAAATTGGGGCAGTTTAGGAAGTTTTAGCTGTTAGTCTTTTTAATTTTAGCTCTTGTAAAATACGACTTTAAAATACTACAATATGTTTAGTATAATGTAGTTTGGTATATATATATATATATATATACACACATACACACACACACATATATATATATACATATATATATATACATACACACACACACACACACACATATATATATATATACACACATATACATATACAATATAACATCAAGGAAATATTCAGTTATATCTGCAGCATTTGAATTCAGAATACTTGTATTCGGAAGTCTAATTGCAGAATCAGCTGAGGACTGATTTTTAGATACATCATTTTCAGTAGTATTCCATCTCTTTGAAATATTGTTTCTCACAGAAACCCAGAACGCATTTGCCATGGCATTTTCTCTACAGGAAAAAATTAATGATAAAGCTTTTAAGTTATATAAACTATTTTTAAAGCAAAAATTTGCCATGAAATTAATCTTTATTAATTAATTATGAGAACTCAAAAAACTTAAAACATAATCGAGCAGAAATAATTTTAGTATTGAAAATTGGAATTAATAACCCTTTCAAACTAAAAGCTCAAAAATATTTTTAATTAATTCAACTTAAGTGTGAAAAAATGCTTTAAAAGGAAACCAAAACCATAGCTCATAAAACTTCAAATATCTTAAAAACTAATTTGCTAACAGATCTGAAATCTCGTCGCAAGAATTTCAATGATATGGGCCACCAAAACATGCAAAAAAAAATTTTTTTTCGGTAAAAAGGAAATTTTTAGGGTACTGTGTAGCATTAAAATGTTTGTATATCCACAAGAATTTAAATTTTATCCCTATCGTTAAGAAACTGTAATTTTGTTCATATTTCTTATTTTATTTTGAAATACTTTTAAACTTATAATACAATAAAGGAATATTAAAAATTTTATGTTACATGTATTAATTACGAGATTGTAAATATTATATTTTTACTATTCTGAGTTCCACAAGATAACTATGCTCGTTAGTACAATGTCTTGCAAAACTAAAAGTCTTTTAATGGAAAGTGCACATTTTTATTTTTGTGTATAAACACCTGCAACGTATCAACAGATTCGATGTTGAAAATCTAGTTTTAAGCAAGAACAGATCCTAAATTTTAGGTTGCAAATTCATGCAAAATACACAGAATTTATCACACAGCTATAAACATTTTAATGCCATTCAGAATAATATTTATAAGTGAAATATTTCTCAACGAGAGTAGCTACAAAAACAAAGTATAGAATTAAATGAAACTCAGAATACGTAATGAAATTGTAGTAATTCTTAATAAATCTAGAGTTCGACAGTTTGTGTGAAAAAATGCAATAACATATTCTTATTACTAAACTTAATGTGTATATATATGGTAAAGTATTATTTTAAGATATATTCTTCTAAGTGTGTATGTAGAATAGGGTTCCACAAAAATACTTGGATTCTAAAGGTTCCATGAAAACACTTTCTAGTTCTAGGTGTTCCGTGAGTAGAAAAAGTTTGAAGATCACTGCTATAAACAATCATTCAATCCATTTAGTAGAAATGCAGCCATAGGTCGAGCCGGTTTGCGACTAGGTTTGCAAGTAGTGCAAATTTATTTGTTTCTACCGTTTGTACGAGTATTTGGTAATGCATGCAATATATTGTCTATTGTTATACTTTTGCACAGGGGCCCAGGGCCTCAAAACTCTTAGGACGTCCCTGAAAATACACATAATTTAAGATTCTCTTTACAAGGTATACGAAAATTTTTAAAACAAAGTTACACTGTACTCCACAAGTTCCCTCAGGGTAAAATAATAGCACCAAAAGCATCAAAACCACAGAACGTTTGGCTGAGAAAGAAACCCTAAATTATTACCCTCTACGCAGATGGTTCACTTTAAGGAGAAATAGACTCCCCAGTAGGGAGTCCACTTTAGCCTTATACACACACCAATCGCAAGCACCCTCCCCCTAACTGATGAAAACAAAATCGTGAATCCGACTTGTCCCTCTGAAGCAGCTGTCCGAATTTGTGCAATATCTGTCAGAAGCACATAGACCCCGACCGCTAACTGATGCCGCTTTTAGTAACGAATTGGCGGTAATTTTTTTCGATGCTCAGCATAATCATTCTATTTCTACCGTGTTACCGAAACATAAAAGCATCCCTTCCAGGACCCCGCTGGTTGGTTACCTGGAAAATGTCTCTTGGGAAATGGTTTGGAGAGTGACCTTTTTTTTTTTGTTCTTTCAAAAGAGTGCTTTTCTGGAATGGTATTTTCAATAATAAAAAAAGGAAAATGTGAAATGTTTATTTTTGAAAATGTCTTGAAAGGTATAAAAACACATTAAAGAAACGGGTTTTTGTAAAGCTTTGGAAATAAAGTTCGCCATTAAAAAAAATAAGGGAGAGGGGGTGTTCTTTATAATTTCTGAAAGAACTTTCCAGAATTGGAGTGATATAAATAGCTACTATTGAACTATAATAGGAGAAATTAACTATATTTATAGAATTTTGATCTTTAGAACTTACTTTCTTGTACTAAACAAGTAATATATATATATTAAAAAGTTAAAGTCAATTTCTGCTTAGGTCCAAGAAGAAAATTTATATTTTGGTTACTTTTTGTTAAATAATTACAATTAATATAAATATGTATATACATATGACAGTGGCAATATTAAGTGGCAAAATAGAAAACGATTTAAACTCCTAAACGTGTTAATAAATGCAGGCGGATAGCAGGTATTATATAAAAATCTAAAATTAATTTAGTTATTCTAAACAGGAGTATAATGACGTGAGTGACAGATAACAAGTAATATGAAAAATAAAATTTGAAGTCAATCCCTATTTAGGTCAACAAAGAAAACTTTTTATTTTAGTTATTTTTTATTAAATAATTACAATAAATATAAAAATGTTAATACGTATGACAGAATCAAAATATAAAGTGACAAAATAGAAAGCGATTTTCCTTGCAATTTTTCATTTTCCTTTCTATATATGGTGTTGGACTATTATTTTTTGTTTGTTACTATTTATTCATTCATAAATTACGTTCTCAGAAATTAGGCCATCTCAGGTAGGATTCGAACCCACGACATTTGGATTAGAAGTCCATTGCGCTGTAGGAACACAACGAGCAATTTTCTATTTTATATAGAGTGTTTGATTATTATTTTTGTTTGTTACTATTTATTCATTAACTAAGTGTAACTATTGAATTAATATTTGAAAAAACTGTATTAACATCAAGTGTCATCCACTACAAGTTCAAAAAAATGTTTTTCAACTTGAATGAATGCATAGAATGTATTTTACTAACGATTGAAAATTTGAGTAAGATATATATTTATAGGGAGAGTGTGAACTAATAGTTGGAATTGAAACATAGTTTTTTTTGGGTGTTTAATAAAAGATTGGAAATATTAAACTTAAAGCATTCTTTAGATCAAGAATAACTGAATTGTACCCTATAAATATGTAGATTTTAAAAGTTTTCTAGTTTAAAAACAAAGATTTTTGATTTGAAAACTCTATTACGCGAACTGAAATTCAAATAAGGTATAATATAATGAGATGTTTTTACTATGTCTGTACAATTAATTTTTGTAGACATCATGAAATTAACTCACATGCTTAAAAATCAAACAGGTACTGCATATTTCCGAGTATATGTTGATAATTTTCGGAACATTTTTAAAATAAAAATAAGGGTGTAAGCTTGTGTACCAATCCGCCAATCTCGGGAAAAGACAGTTTCAGAAGAGAAAAAAAAATAGTTTAAGGTATTCCGACTACACACGTTCGGAGCCGTGATTTTAAAAAAGCGCTTTAATGGATAATTTTCATGATATTTAGTGTCAATTAGATTAGAATACATGTATTGAATTGTTTTAAGGACATTATAAAAAAATTATTTAAATACAATATTTTTGCAGAACGTTAACTCCAAATAACCATTTTTCAAAACGTTCTCCTTTTATAAAAAAAATGCTTCTAAAATAATAATATTTATCTTATATGAAGTTAAGACTTCTCCAGAGAGTCTGAACTATGATTTTTGAAAAATTCAATTTATTTTCAGAGTTACCACCCATTAGAATAATTATTCGCGTTTTTTTCCTTAAAATCCCTCCCCTGTTGTAGTAAAATATGGATAATCTACTTCTAAGCTATAAATATTTCAAAAATTCTAGTTCAGCCTCTGTACATAGAACTGAGCCATATACAGGCACAAAATATTATTATAATAGAAGCATTTTTCATTAAAGGAGAATATTTGAAATTTAGTCATTCTATGTTCATTTTTTGTCAAAATGTTGTACTTAAATAATTTTTTATTGTAATACTATTCTTAAACAATTTTATGTACATTGTCTAATCTAAGTGACACTAAATATCATAAATATTATCCATTTATAAGCTTTTGCAAAATCACGGTTCCGGATACCTTAAAGAAAACATTTTGCATTAGTCATGAGCAAGAGTTTTCAATCTTTCAACATTTTGCGTATTTTAAATGTTCTCAAAGGGAAAACTGCATACTTAATATATTGCCGCAATTACATATTCTCATTTATTTTTTCGTTTAAACATTTTTAATCTCTTATTTCCATGTTTAAGATGATTTCAGTGGTACAAAATGGAGGTTGTTGGCGACAAACCTTATAATTATGAACTGAGCTCAGTGGTACAAAAGCCCATGAGGGCAAAGGCCTACTGTACGTATCTTAGTTTACGTGACTTTAGGCGCTGGGGTGCATGTGCAGAAGTTTCGGTCAAGTGGTCAGTCTGACACGAAAGCCCCAATGTTCAATTCCCAAGCAAGCTTTTATCGACGCGCTGAAGGGAGCTAACCCTGCGTTTCTCAAACTGTGGGGCACCCCCTGTGAAGTCGGGATAACTTCAAGAGGGGGACGCGAGCATATTGAAAGTCAAAAACAAAAGATTATTTTAAAAAAAAATTAAGTTACCGAAAGTAAATAAACAAAATACTTTCTGACAATGAAATATAAAATACACATTTGCACTGATGTAATACACTTGTAAACGCATCAGTACTACACAATGTATTTTATAATTAATTTAACAATACTGAGTCAAGAACAAGGTTAATAATTACAAGTGACCCAATGCGTTTGTCACACAAAAAATTAAATACAAAAATTAACACTTATCTTGATAATTTGTACGGTTTATAATTAATCCTTTAACTGCTGATTAAAAGATTCGCAATTCGCTCCCCGATGCCACCGTTTTCCACGCAGACAGACGTGTGGGATTTATTGGGGGGGAGAGGAGGGATAAAAATAAATAAATAAATAAGTAAATCCTTCTTTGAAATAAGTAAATGCTTCGCAAACACTGTTAAAATCATTTTGTTGCATTCCAAAGCATTTGGCATAATATTGTGAATAGCAGTGCACAGAAAAGATCGAACTTCGGAAAGACGTATATATACGTCACGGGCAGTTAACGCACTGACTAAGAGATATGTTTAAATACGCAGATGGCACATAAGGGGTTAAAGTCGTATTGTAGCTTCAGTGTCAAAGTATCGTATTATTGCATTCAATACATTTTTATTGTATAGAGGGGGGAGGGGCGCGATGAAAATTATGATTGAATGTTGGGTCGCAAATATTAAAAGTTTGAGAAGCGCTGAGCTAAGCTGTCCTTGCCCAGCTCGGGATTTGAACCCCGGAAATGGGACGTGGAAGTACGATACACTATAACTCAGCCACTGGGCTTCTTATGATCAAATATACCATGATCAAATATTTAGGACATTTGACCTGGCAATTAACTCGCTTATAATTTCTATACCATTCAATAAACTATAGGAATTTATAGAAATAAAGATATTTATGCATTATTTACAGAGATAAGGGTTCAAAAACCCGCTATCCCTAAAGTGAGTGAGTAAGTGTTTATCAACGTCTGATAGAGAGCAAAACGAGGGCTTTTGGCGACGGACCTCGTAACTTTTAACTGTGGTCAAGTGACGAGGAGGACTCCTCAGCAGACACTGCACTATGTTAACTCCCCCCCCTCAATGTGAAGACTTTGAGGCACGGCAGATTTAACGAGCATCAGGTCCTTCTACAAGGGGGTCTTTAGGAGCATCAGGACTCAAACCGCGACATCACAACGTCGGTCACGAGTTCGTGACCTTGACCCCTACCTAGGCTGCCGTGGTCATATACCCACTATCCCACTTCAATATAACTACTTACGAATACCTTGACCCTAGAGTTGCCGTGGTACAAAAATGGTTTCAAATCAGCTGTTGTCAAAGAAAGGTAATATGAAGTCCGAAGAATATCATAATATGGTCACCATTAGAGGAAAACATTCAAACAAATACAAATATATAAGTTAAGAAACAACAAGTAATGTAATTTTTTTAAGCCAATTCCTACTTAAGTCATCAAAGAAAAACTTTTATTTTAGTTACTATTATTAAATAATTACAATTAATATAAATATGTATATACATATGTCAGAATCATAATATTAAGTGACAAAACACCTTTTAAGTTAGCATTAAAAACTTTTTAACTATATTAATTTTGTAATTACATTTTTTAAATTGAAGTTGAATATTAGAATTTATCTTAAAATCAGTGTAAAAGGAATGCTGACGTCTAACTAGCATATGATTATTTAGGTTGAGTTAAATCTTCATCACAAATTTAAGAGAAACGCTGTTTTATCCAATGGTGCTGCCATCCAGAGGAATAAAATCGACAGAAATATATCTCTTAAACTAAAATTATATATAATCAATTAAATTTAATTAAGGAATTAATATTTGGAAAACTGTATTAGCATAAAGTGTCATCCACTACAAGTTTAAAAATGCATTTGAACTTGAGTGGATGAATAAAAAGTGTTTTATTAAGGATTGAAAATTTGAACAAGATATAAATATATATATATATATATATATATATATATATATATATATATATATATATATATAGGAAGAGTGAACTAATAGTAGGAATTAAAAAATTAAATGCTCACCCAAGAGTACTGTTTTCATTAATACAGATCAAATATCACTGTTCATCAAATTATGCCTAGGTTAATATTGATGCTGCTATCTATAACCAACAAAGCATTTCCCTCAATTATCATTTACCATCCAATTAAAAGTCATTTCAAGAAAATAACTTTTATCATACGAAATAAGTGGAGGGGGAATAATCAGATAAAAGTCAGGAAACAAAACTGATCTTTAAAATAGAATCTCAGACTGTTTTTCATAACAGTTCCAACAACAAGACAGCACATACGATGTGTATTAATAGTAAGACAATAAAAAAAAATATATTTGAACATTGACTTCACTGCCTTAGGACAAAGAACGTCACAGCATCTTCTGGCTGGGTGACAAGGGTTAATTAAGAAAATCTAGCTACCTGCAGGACTTTTTTCCCCTCCCCCTCACATCCGATTAATTTTGTTTCCCGCCATTTTTTTTATTGCGTTCTGCACTACGCCAATTTATATCTCTGCTTCTGGAAATTTTTCTCCAGAAAACAGCTTTTTGGAAGGAACACTCTGGTCTGACAATGCCTCTAGCTAAGGAATTTAAGAAAGCACATACGCATATTTTTTTTTTCAAAGACTTACACAGAATGTCGTCAACTTTTTGTGTTTTTTATCTCCCGCCTTCTGTTTTTGGTAAGCACCTGCTTCTGAAAGCTTAAGAAAAGTAAAGCTATATATGTTAACAATGCTATTTATTTTATTGCAGGGTTTTTCGAGATATTGCTTTGTCTCGTTTTTTAACAGTTCAAAAAAAATCTCGATGTTTTTAATGATTCTAATTAGATGTGAACTAATTAACGAATTTTTTAATGAAGTTTCTAGAATGGTTTTTATAAAAGAAGTTATCCCCAGTTATGTACTAAATCTTTTTTAGTACATTCGAAAGAATGAATTTTGTTTTAATTAGGTTAGATTTAAAAGTTAGACTCATTACTAACTAATTCTTTTTTTCTCTCTCTTTATATAAAAAAGTTTTTCGTGATGCTATAATGAATTTACTACGTCCTATCGCAACAATGCCAACGTTCAAGATAACTCGCCAAGTTGGCAACCTCGATTTCGCATGTGTTGTACGCGCTGAATCGGCAGCCAAGTGCTTCGTTTCATTTTACGTCACTGATGCGGTTCTAGAAGTACATTATTTTAAGAAAATTATCGCAACGAATGTCTGGACTGGAATCGTTGTGTGAGAAGAAAGGCATTGTCTCATACGAAAACTTATAAACAATCAATGGAATTAAACGTTCAATTTGCCAGGAAGCTGTAAGCGCTGCATGTTTATCAAAATCTGAGGACTTTATCAATGAAAAGTTGGACGATGCAACTTCATTCATGAATTTAACTGAGGAGGAGCGCCAAGAACGAATTTTGCGGGTGGGGGACAAATAAATAGAACTATAGAATACATGTAAATTACAGTTTTACAATTGGAGCAATGAGTATGAACAGATGTATAATTTGCACAATGGGGGTTGGTACATCGTTAGACGGACAGGGGTTAACTTCCCCTCCCTCCTAGTAAGCCTAATTATTTAGAATTTTTCATTTTAACACAATTTTTTCAAAGACTTTCTATTCTGCTTACACCAGTAATGTTGCCATTTAATATCGTAATTATTTTCAAAAATTAACTTGAAATTTTGTCTGCAGGCATGTGGGTTACGAGCAACCCTCAATCCCGTATCTGGATTTCTTATGTTGGCGATCGACGAAGGCAGCTTTTTTTCAGGCTGACGAGAAGCTGCTTGGCTATTGGTCGAATGACAGGAGGCCAGAGGGCGTGTCCATAGAAGAGGGAAAATCAGCAGAGTTCAGGTTTTCGATGTAAGTTGGAGAGCTGATAAACAGCTTTTCTATTGGTTGTTTGATGATGAGGAAAATTTAGTTACGGAGTCCACACACATCTCAAGGGTCAGATATAGAAAAAAAATCAAACAGTTAAAATTACAGGAGATAAAACCAGTTTATTTTTATTCGATTGCGGAAGCTTCTTGATGATTCATAAGAAATTTGTGGTAATTTTAGCTGCAATGATATTTATAAACTATTTACAAAAAATTTAAATACCGTTGAATTTCTAAATTTGATGATAGTCTCGAAATTGTATTCATTACATCTAGATGAACTCAACAAATTTAAAATAAGTTTTACTCAGTTTTAAAAAGAAAAATTCATATTGTTGGTATTTTACAGTTTTTTTTAATTCAAAATTATTTACGATGCAAACCTATTTTTTACTAAAAAATATTAAATTCTTAACTTATACAGAATAGCATATAATTTAATTGTTTCCTTTAAACACAAAATTAAATTTAAATGTTATTGAACAAGAATAACTTTATAGACTATGCGATTTATTTTAAACAAATTTCCAAAGTTACTTAAAAATCTAAAAAAAAAGTTCAATTTTAATTTTCCAGCTACATGCAAGCATTAGACTAAGAATTTGTAATTGAATTCACACACACACACACACATTCGCTCATTTCGTTTGTAGAAAGAAGAATCAACTTTCAAAAATTACAGGCTCTAGGAAAAGAGAAGTATATTAGGTAATCTTAAATTTAGCATATAGTTTTTGAAGTTAAGAAGAAAAAATTTGAGACAAGGATTGCTTTTAGTTAAGGTATCCGACTACGTTCGGAACCGTGATTTTGCAAAAGCGTATAAATAGATAATATTTATGATATTTAATGTTACTTGGATTAGAAAATGTATATAAAATTCTTTTAAGAATAGTATTACAATAAAAAAAATTATTTAAATACAATATTTTGACAAAAAATTAACATAGAATGACCCATTTTCAAAATAGTTTCCTTTTGTGAAAAATGGTTCTATTATAATAATATTTTGCCTGTATTAAGCTCAGACCTCTGTACAGAGGCTCAACTGCAATTTTTGAAATATATATCTTAGAAGTGGGTTTATCCATGTTTTACGACAACAGAAGAGAGAAATTTTAAGAAAAATAAGTCGATAGTTATTTCAATCGGTAGTAACTCTGAAAATAAGGTGAATTTTTCAAAAGTTATAGTTGAGCCTCTGTACAGAGGTCTGAGCTATATACAGGTAAAATATTATTCTAATAGAAGTATTTTTCAAAAAAGAACAACATTTTGAAAAAAAGGTTATTCTAAGTTAATTTTTTGCCGAAATATAGTATTTAAATATAATTGTTTTTGTCAAAATGTCCTTAAAACAATTTTATACATGTATTCTAATCTAAGTGACACTAAATATCATGAAACTTATCCATTTATGCGCTTTTTTAAAATCACGGTACCGAACGTAGTCGGATACCTTAAAAGAAAAAGAAAACAGAATATTTTTTAAAAACTACGTAACAGATTTAAAAAAAAGAGATTTGTTGAAGAATTTACGTTGCATGGGACAACTTTTATTCAGGATTAATATAAAAAAAACATCATCATATTCGAAATTAAGCTGTTCTTACTCTCTGAAAAACTTTTTCTCAACAACCAGCAGTTTGATGGCGTAATTGGTCAGACGCTGGTCTTGTATGCCCAAGTTTGCGGGTGCTACCCCGGCTTAAGTCGGTGGAATTTCATGATGAAAAATAATGGACAGCGTCCATGTCATATCATTATGCGGCAGGATCCCTAGAGTCAGAGATGCCTTAAGACTTGACTCCTATTTGAGACCCTGGGCTCCTTACATAAAAGTAGTCTCTGGGCCCCTACACAAATGTAGGCTCCACCTATGACTCTTAAAAATAGAGAGTACTCTCTCGCGAGCACTTAGATGTGTGTGGGAGGGGGAGGGAAGAAACACTCAACATGGCCCAACTAATCTATTTATTTCAACACTGAGACCATAATGGTATTCATTCAACTAATAATATTAAGAGAATGTCTCAATGAAAACCATGAAAGCGGAACAACGACAGTAAAACGTAAGCGACTAACAAACTTGATCCTTATCTCATTTAAGGATATAACCTGTTGTAAGATTTAATCTAACCTTGATTCAATTTTAGTGAACAATCGTCACTTTAAGGTTTCCTTCTAATGATAATCAAAGCTCTTTAATTCTAATAATATACCTTAGGTAGCAATCTCACCTGTCTCGAGTACACCTTCGCTCCTTCTCTCTCGAGCTAGAAAGCCTCACCTATTTATAGTAAGTTAATTTACATATCACGATTCTCTTCTTCCGAAGGGTTGGTTGTGAATAACGCGAATTGGTACCCCAAAGATTTCCCAAGAGCTTTAATTAGAAGATCGCGTATAGATCGGTCAAAGCTATACTGTTCGAATTACTAATTGGGACAAGCATGTTTTCTTGTTTGAGTTGGTATGTGATTACTAGTGATGTCCTAAACCACATCAAACCCATTATATCTGCCTTTAGGTAGTGTGATAGATCGACTTTGACTATAATTTATTCGTTTTAGTGTATCAGGAGCTCAGTTGTGAGCCTTTCAGAAGAGCAGCTGGTAATTTCAATTTTGCGTTCTGTGTGAGACGTGGTACTTTTACTTGTTCGAAGATGGATATTACTCCGGGGAACCGTTCCAAAATAAATCGCTCTCATTGAACACGCTTCTATGACTGTGAAAGATATCACTATGGCAGTGGTTTTCAAACTGTGGTGTGCTCCCCCTAGGGGGGAGTAAAACCCCATGAGGGGGGCGCGAGCATAGTGAAAAGTCGAAAACAAAAGATTATTTAAAAATATATATATTAATTTACTAAAAGTAAACAAACAATATATATTCTGACATAATAAAAAATAAAGTACACATATACACTTGACGGGCTCATCGCGCTTTCCATTAAATATCCTCTTGGGTTCTTTGGGGCCGAAAAAGGCAAAACCTTTCCAACTAAATGCAGAAACGAAGCGCGATTATGCAAATCAAGAACCTTTTAAATAGCAGAAGTTTAGCGTAAGCGGTGTGGCCTTTGGTAAGTGATTATGCTAGTCAGTGGTTAGGAGTTAAAAAGTTAAAAGTGAGAAGTTACCCGATATTCAAGTGTTCAGCTATTCGTGCCAGTGCGTTCGATCTTAATAAAGAGATATTAAGATTATGGCAACGCCTGGTTCTTCATTCACTCCCACACATTTAGATTACGAGGAAAACGTAGGAGTAGGGCATCACCCATGGGTGAATGCCTTACAACACATACACACTGATACTATACACTTATAAATATATCAGTACTGCGCAGAGTATTTTATAATTAGTTTAACAATACTATGTTAAGAACAAGTTTAATAATTACCAGTGACCCCATGGACTTGTACTATATAAAATAATATGCAAAAATTAACACTTGTCTTGATAATCTGTACGGTTTAAAAATAATTCCTTAACTGCCGATTAAAAATTACTCATACGCACCCCAGTGCCCCCGATTAACACGTAGGGGAAGGTATGTGGTGTAGTGAGGGGGGATGTAGGAAAGAAATAAATAAGTAAATCCTCTAAAATAAGTAAATCCTTCGCAAACACTGTCAAGGTAATTTTATTGCATTCCGAAGCCTTCGGAATGGTTTTACGGATTTCAGTGAACAGAAAAGATCGTATTTGGTAAAGTCGTATAAACACGTACGGGGCAATTTAAGCATTGGCTGAGCGAGACGTTTATATACGCTAGTGGCACTTAAGAGGTTAAAATCGTGTTGTAGCTTTAGCATCAGAGTATCGTATTTTCGAATTCAATACATTGTTTTTGAATGGAGGGGGGGGGAGGGCGATGGAAATAATGATTGATTATTGGGTCGTTAATATTGAAAGTGTGAGAAGCAATGCACTATGGCATTTGGTGTGATGGAATTAAATGTTTTAAGAACATTTCTCAAAATTCTGAATAATCGTCTCCAAAAAGAAAAGAAAAATGTGGGCGAGAGCGGAAAATTACTCTCAGAATTGATAAAATTTTAATAATAAATAGCAAAATAAATACAAGAAAGAGAAGCACAGACCTTTAACAGGATTTATTGGACAATGGTGTTGAAGTGGGTACCTCAACTGTACGGAAGGGGCTTTGGGAAGATGGCCTTAAGGCAACAAGACTGAGGAAAAAACTATTTCTAACTCAAAAAATGATGAAAAACCGTTTAACATGGACCAAAAGAAAACGGATCAAGAACTGTTAACGACTGGAAGAAGGACATTTTCAGTGATGAAACTTTTATTTATGCAGGGATACAAATTAAATGTAGGTTGACAAAGTGAAGTTGAAACTTTGTTACCAGATCATATCCAACAGACTTTAAAACTCCCTTCTAAATATATGTTTAAGTTTTTCTCTTTTTTTTACAACAAAGGGCACATGAAGCTTAGTTCCTCTAAGGGGTCTCAGGGGTGTTGAATTTCTCTAGAGGTCTGAAAATATAAACGATTTCCAAACAGGTATAATTCTTTTAAATTTAAATTAAATGATTCGAATCTTTTACAGATTATTTAAAATAAAATGGAGCTTCAGAAAAGTATAAAATGTTTAAAATATAATAATAATTTTAAAAGTCATAAGCATATGAAAATTCTATAATAAATATTAAGTATTTTTTGCTTTGCGCACGATATTTTCTAAAATATTAGCCTCTGATGTATAAAACTTTATAGAATTATACAATGCATCATTCTCTAACCCTACCTAATTTTAGTATTATATATCTTTTGTATTTCAAAATATTTGTAAAATATTGCACATTTTTAAATATTTTTTAAAAATGTTTTTTTTTATTTATTAAAATATGTAAGTTATTATTCTATTTATATAAAAATAGCTACAAAATATTAAGAATGCATTTGTCTTTATAAATCAACTTATAGCTAGTAATTAAACCTACTTTTTTAGAAAATAGCATGCGCGACGTAAAACTTAATAAATATTTCTTATAGAAAAGTTTCTTATTTTCATATGCTTATAATTTTTTAAATTATGATTATATTTTAAACATTTTATACTTTTCTGAAGTTCCATTCCTTTATAAGTAATGTGTAAAAGATTCGAATTATTTAACTTAAATCTAAAGAAGTTATATCTGTTAGAAAATTGTTTATATTTTCAGACCCCTAGAGAAATTTAACACCCCTGTGACCCCTTAGGACATGATGAACTCTGCCAAATATATAGAAATATTATGCAGTAGGATTGTTCCATTCATGGAAGCATTTGAGGGAACATTTCAACATGATTTGGCCTCTTGGTCACAATTCGAAACTGGGTCATGCTTTTATGGGAAAAACAATACAAGTTTTTCAGTTTATTTAAGGTATGTAATAACCCGAAACAAATAAATGTGCAGGACTTACAATCGCACAATCCGGTTTGAACGAATACTGCTTTTTGACTGCATTTATGTGGTAAGTATGGTGGTAAGTCTAGACCTGTAACGTGGACAACGGTCATCGCATACAGCCAATTGACATACTGTGCAAAATTCCCAGTTTTCCGGAGAATACAACCCCGGAAATAACATTTGACCCTCGAAATTAATCGAGTTGTGATCTTATTAAGGTTGACTCGAGAACGAGACTAGGCCCTTATTGGGGCCGAAGCCCTGGGCCTAGTTGGCCAATGCCTTAAAACGTCCCTGCCTAGAGTGCCTATTTGGCTTGGGTGCTCTCGGCAAAATTAAATTCCCAGTACAATTTAGCATCGTCAGAGCATTGGATGTCAAAATTACATTGTGGAAATTCGTACCACCAAGGTAGTGCCATACTAAAAAGTGATTATAGCTCTCGGTGAATGTACTAGGTCTGCAATGATAATAACCAATCCTCAGTCTCATTTGAAAGGGGAAAAAAAGGTTTTCTCAACAACTTAAATATGTATTTATTATCAAAAATACTACACAGCAATTTTATTTCCAACAGAATATACAGAAAAAAATGGCATAATTTAAATAAATACTCCTGTATGGCTATGCTTATCATAAACGAATCTAGTCTGTAAAAAGAATAAAATAAACAAACAAATAAAATATTTCGTGTATTTTCAAATATAATGGTATAAAACATATGTCATATTTATAAACCAATTTCTTAAGATATTTTTAGTATACATGTGAGACTCAAACACATTTCTAAAAAGCGGTTTAAAGAGAATTATGGATTTTTCATCAGAGTTATTGACTTTACTCTGCTTCAAGCAATTTTCTAATATATATTTTTTTAAATTAAACAAATTTCTTCTGTCTAAGACACATATCAGTTTGAAAAATACACCGGTAAAAACGGGAAAATTCTTAAAAAATAAAAAATTACTCCCCTTATTTACGCATTTTTGCATAAAAATGTGACGTATTACGTTAAATAATGTTGATTACGAAAAATACTCTCATATCTACACATTTTTGATGAACGTAAATAATATAAAGAAAGAAAGTAAGAATGAAAAAGAGAGAAGAAAAATAATATAAATTCATGCACATATTTTTATAAACTAATTTAAAAAGATTTTAACCAGACGATTAAATAATTTGGACCTGAAAATGCCATTCTTTTATATTGGGTAAATTAAATTTTATTTTTTGCCCAAAAGTCCCATTAAAAACGGAAAAATGTGCTTGAGACATATTAATCTAAAATTTTATCAAGATTTTAAAAAAGTTATATAACAGTAGGTAATTAAAAATTTCAGTTTTTTGCTGAAGCTTTCTGCATAATACTTTGATCGATACAAATAATACTTTTCACTGACGTTCAGATTTTTTATTTTCAAGTATGAAAAACTAATTTAGATATGACTTAAAATGAAACAGAAAATAAAACTTAATTTTTTTCTACAGATATGCTCGCAACTTTCAATCATCGATTTAAGGGGTAAATATTAAAGCAAAGACATTATATAAAACTCTTTATTTCAGATATTAATATTTTAAGTCGTAAAAACGCTACACAAATATAAATTTCATTTTTTCCCTAATAAACTAGGCGACAGTTTCACTTCAAAAATGCTGTAAAAAAAGAACAACTGTTCAGAATGACTTCTAACTTGAACTAAATATACAGGGTGGTCCCGAATTCATGGTACAAACTTTAAGGGTAGATACAGGAAATTGTGTGTAACAATCATTTATTGTATAGGATGTATGGACGAAAGTGACTTGGTAGGCGTAAAGAGAGGAAATTTAAGAAGAGAGAAATGGGTTTATCGGTTGGTTGCGATGCCGGTAAGGACAGTGATGTCTAGCCATCGTTCAACATGATGCATCTCGGTAGGAAAAGGCACCTTTCGCAATTGTGCTGACGTCTAAGATGGGAGACTAAAAAGCAGACATGCATTACATGAACGGCCGTGCAAATGGTAATGGAAGAGCTGCGCTACGAATGTATCACGCATTGTCTTCTGATTGACGAATGCCGCATCACAGATTTTTTCTGCAGTGTACGTTCTTTCCTGAATGTCACGTTTAGGGCGCAATGTATTGGGCGTGGTGGACCAGTTCTTTGGCCACCCCGATCCCCCGATTTATCGTGTGCCTCGATTATTTCTTATGGAGACAGAATCTTGTTTATGAGACTCCACTTAACATAGATGAGGATTTAGTTGCTTGAATAACCGAAAGAGCGGCACGCGTGCGTGAAATACCTGGCATCTTTGAAGGTGTACTCCAGTCACCCCAACGACGCTGTCAAGCATGTATCGCTACTGGTGGGCACAATTTTGAATAGTTATTGAAAACACTACACTCGTCAGTGACGTTTTCAATTAAAATTTTGTCTTTTCTTTCGTTTCTTATTTTCTTATGTTTGTACCTCACCGAGTCACTTGCGCCCATACATTTCTATATAATAAATGATTGGTACGATGTCCTGTACCTACCCTTAAAGTCTGTACCACCCTGTATTTGAAAAGGGGGCAGGGGAAACGGTATGACAGAAGAAAAAGTTCCAAAAGGTAACAGTAGATAGCTCTGTTAGGCAGTGTTTCTCAAAGTTTCAGTATTCGCGACCCAATATTCACTCATAAGTTTCATCGCGCCCCCCATACAATAACAATGTATTGAATTCAATAATACTATACTTTGACGCTAAAGCTACAATACGACTTTAACCTCTTAAGTGCTACTGGCGCATATAAACTTCTCGCTCAGCCGAAGCGCTAATTTCCCCGGACGTATATATACGTCTTTCCGAAGTACGATCTTTTCTGTGCACTATAAAATAATTAAATAATCATATATTTGCACTCATAAAATATATGATCCCCCCCCAATACATCACATATGCGGGCCTACGTGGAAAACGGTGGGCATTCGGAATCGAATCGCGTAACTTTTATTTGGCAGTTAAAAGATTAATTATATACAATACAAATTATCACTATAAGTGTTAATTTTTGTATAAAATTTTATATATGACAAGCCCATGGGGTCGCTGGTAATTATTAAACTTCTTCTTAACTTTGTACTGTTAAATTAATTATAAAATACATTGTGCAGCACAGATACATTTATAAGTGCAATATATCAGAGTAAATGTGTATTTTATTTTTTATTACGTCAGAATGTATTTATTAATTTACTGAAAGTAAACAAACAAATTAAATTAAATAAAATTTTGTTTGCGGCTTTTCAATAGGCTCGAGCTTCCCTCGTAGAGTTGTCACGGTCCTCAAAGGAGGAGCGCCCCACAGTTTGAGATACGCTGCTGTAAGAGGAATAGCGATAGTTGGTCATCTTTTGAATCGAATGACGGCTTTCACATTAAACCAGCTGTATTGCTCAATGTGCATGGTTCTTTCAGTTTTTTGACGAAAGAAATGACTTCAAAATAATTCGACAATTGTTGTACTGTCAGTGAAAATCCCATTCATAATTCGATGGGAAAAATTGGTTTTTAATTCTCCTGACGCGAAAATCCGCACATAAAGCTACGATGAAAATGCCAAAGAATTTTTTTTTCTTCTGCCATACCATTTTTCTCTTCTTAAAGTATTTTCAGTTCGAATTTGAAGTCATTCTGAAAAGTGGTTCATTCTTTTACACCATCTTGAAAATGAAACTTTAATTATAATCTCCCTGCATTAAAAAAGCAATCTAGAATTCTCTAAATATAATAACGACAGGAAAGACAATCTAACAAAAATAATAAATAATTTAATTCAAAAATAGTCTTTAAATAAAAGCCAACTTCGAATATTTTAAAAAGAAAGTTCGTTTAAGATATTCCTTCATATAGAAAAGAAAGATTTCTATAATTTTCTGCAATTTTTTAAGTATATTAAAGATCAATTTTACAAATGCGAATTTTTTCCCGGTTCATACTAGGAATATTATTTCAGAATTATACGAGTTAAGAAATATTGAGGTCATTTTCAGAAATTATTAAATTTCCTACACCAAATAATTTTCCAGGTATTGTTACTAAAATCTCGGACTGTGTTCGTTTCCTTGCCGAACAGGTATCATTGCCAGAAAAATCGTTTGAAGGTCAAGAGAGAATACGTGTACTCGTAAATAATATCAAGTGGACAAAGTGACCTTGGCGACAAATTTGATCGCCAAATGTCACCAAATCACCAAATTTGGCGACATTCAGTGGCTGAAAAAATTTCATAAGATTCTAGGGGAATTATTTGACGATAAAGCTTCCTAAAGTTTTTTCGCATCCAATTCAAGGATGATGGTAAAGCAGCAAGAGTCATAACGTGAGAAGGGAAATCCCAGTAGTTTATAAACTGAGGTGAATAGAATGATTTTACAAAAAAATATAACTTATACGAATTGCAACTAATGATTTCAGGAAGCTAGACTTTAAACAAAGTCAACTTATTAACTTTGTGAATTATCTTCTGTTAAGAGGACTTTGGGCTCTTCTGTTAAGTATCCAACCAGGCACATGAGTTCGGTACCACTAAAGACCCGCCGTGTAGGGCAAATTTCTCCCGTTGGTGTGGTGTGGTAGTTAGGAGAGGGGGTGCCAGCTATTCACGTCTTGACCATGGTTCAAAATTACGTGGTCCGTCGCCAAAGCCCTCGTGTTGAACAGTGCGACGTTAATATTACTCAACTCAACTCAACTAAAGGACTTGGTACCCTTTGAGCAAATTTCTTTATTTACGTATTTAAAAATTATATTTTAGCATTTTATACAATGTTTCGATTCAAGAAAATGATATCAGATGAAAATTTTCATATATTATTCACACAATTTTCAAAATTCGAATTTTTTGAAGAAAATTGGGAAAATTTTAAAATTTTACTCCTTTTGTAAAAATTAATTTTTTGACCTGAAATTTTTTTATGATATTCTTATGGATGTTCTAAACAACTTTAGGGATCGATTTTAGAATAACTTCATTCGTTTTCGAGAAAAAAAGTAAAATGTTGATATACAGGCTAAAAATCAACGAAAAAGCCGACATGTCTTAAATTTTATTTTTTTTTAAAAAAAAGTATTCAGTTTATAGCAAAACGGATCCCTAATTTTATTACATGCTTTATTTTTAACACGCAGGAAAAAAATGGAAGTGATTGGTAAATAATTGTCGAAGGAGTAGCATTTTGAATGCACTAAGGTTTCGAAAAACACAAACTGAGAAAAACCAGTTTAAAGTTTACAATTCTGAAAAAATAATTATTATAAGTTTAATTAAACTTAAAATACGACCTTAAAATATTAGTTATACGTTTTTCTTTAAAATAATTGCATTTTCATATTTTTTCAACCAACACATTTTTATAAATGATCAACTTTTAGAGAGTAAGTACTAATTGCACAAGAAAATTCAAGAAAAACGTTAAAAAACTTTTTTTCGGTCACGACAGAAATTTTAGCTGTTTTTCTTCTTATAATATTAAAGTATTACATTTGTATGAAAAGTATATCAGGAATAAGAACTAAAATTATAAAATTTTTAATATAAAATGCCTTAATTTAAAAGTTTTACATGCACACATTTCAGAAAAAAAAAATGATTGCATGCATTGCCTCGGAAATATTCTGCTTTATATATTGCACATTCTTTTTTTAATGTTATTATTTCTCTTTATAAATTAGATTTTTTTTATCAAAACGCTTTTTTCAGCTTTTTTTTTCTAAAAAGGGGATGTGGCTGAATCGCCGATTCATTGATTGATTGATTGAAAATTAACGTCGCGCTGTTCAGCTACACGAGGGCTTTTGGCGACGGACCACGTAATTTTGAACCATGGTCAAGTGACGTGGACGACACCTGAGCTGGCATCCCCCTCTCCTAACTACCACACCACACCAACGGGAGGACCTTTCAGCTCTCGACAGATTTAACGTGCATCGCTGCCCTACACGGTGGGTCTTTAGTGGTACTGGGCTCGAACCCGTGACAAAGCAAGCCACGGTCCGATACCTATACCACTCGGCTACCGCGGCCACGGCTGAATCGCCGAATTTGTTTTCAAATGAAGTTTTATTCAACTTCTAACTTTCCGACATGCACAAGTGATATATCAATCGAAAGATAATAATGCAAAGATTAAGCTTAAATGAAAATAAAAAAAACGATAGGTTTGGGATTTTAGGGGTACCAAGTCCTCTTAAAACATCAAATATCAATCTGTTTCCCCGATAGAATCCAAGAGCGAGGTTAAATACTAATAAGAAATGCAGTGCACTTTAGTTCTTCCTGCTCATCAGAATAAACAATTGTGGAATTAAAATTAAGTCTTTTTTTCATTATTTTGAAAACTCAACCCTTTGTGACAATATTAAATTTTCAGATTATTATTTTTTAATTATTTTTATCTTAATCTTCATACCTCGGAAAATCTTTCCCGGATTTCCCGGCTTCGATATAAAAAACGATTTTTTTTCTCCATTTTATAGCAATCTACCCTATTAATTATATCGTTTTAAATTTAATCAGAAAATAATTTTGCTTTGCTTATATCAACTAATTATACAATAGTTTTAGTTATATTAATTAAATTCATTATTTTTAAGTACAAATTAGCTTGCTTCAGCTTAATCAAAAATTAGCTAATAAAAATCTGAAAATTTATTTCAATTAACTCATTACGTGAATCATATTTGTTAGAATAAATAATTCAAAACAATACCTACATTTCTGATCAAAATAAAACAAAAAAAGCTTCAAATTAATTCCTTTTTTTTCTTTTTTAAAGAAAGGAGAAACTGACTTTTGATTCAAACTTTTTTAAAAAAAGAAAATTCTCGAACTGAAGTAGCTTAGATTTTGTGTCTGTTTTCGAGCACTATTTCCACAGACTTAAAAAAAGAAGAAAGTTTAAATTACAGTTGGTTTGAAAATCTATTCAATAGACGTGAGAATCCAACGGGGGTGGAAAAAATGAGAGAAATACCACAGTCCGGAAATTCGACCAGGCCAAAAGAAAAACAAAAGAGACCTCGTGAAATACTACAATACAGAAATCAAAACTTTGGAACGTCTGGTAAAATATAAAGAAAATCCTGAGAGGCGTGGTTGGAAAGCCTAAAGAGAAAAGTGTTGAAAGAATAAAGAAGGGAAAAAAAAAGGTTTTTTTATATTTTATATTTATTTATTTTTCCCGCTTCGAATTTTCATCTTTTTTTCATATTTTTGAGAGATCGTCCAAAAAAGTGATTCAACATTTGATTTTTTTTCAAAAATAGAAGTTCCATTTTTAGGGTTAAGAAGTATTGGAAAAATTATTGTTGTTTTTATACATTTGTTCTTTTATGCTTGAGTTTAAAACCTCGTTTATATATCAAATTGGCAAAATTAAATGATCTTTATTAGAGTGTATATTTAATTAGAAAGGTTAGTCTTAAATATAAAAATTAGAAGAAGTAGTAGAACAATATACAAGGTCTTTTTTAGGATTAAGAAGTATTGGAAAAATTATTGTATTTTTATAGATTTCTTTTTATGCTTGTACTTAAAGTATCGTTTAAAAATCAAAATTTAAAAAACAATCTAAAAAAACTACAATCTAAAATATAAAAATTGGAGGACAAATTACGAATAAAAAATGGATACACAGTATGCTAGCGAACATAGACTTTGCAAAAAAAAAGAAATAGAATGTTTTTTTTTAATTAAAAGTTTGCGTTGTTTTTAAAATATCAATCCAGAATTCTGTGATTAAAATAAAAAAAAGAGAATTCTAAGTTTTGACTGGATCTCCACTCACTCTTTTTTTTTACCAATAAATTAATAAATAAAAAAGAAATTTAAGAATACTTCTGGAGTAAATTAGGACTTTATAACACTTTAAAAGTAATTTTATGTTCAATTAACTAATTCTTCGGTTATTTCAGCTTTAAAAAGATACAAAACGCATTTGTATGTATATAGGGAACAAAAAGAATAATAACAATAAAAAAAGATTATATACACAGTAGAAATTCATTGTAATATTTAAATCGTTTGGCTCTCAAACATTCTAAACAAAAAGCCCAACTCAAGGAGAAAGAAAATGATTTGAAGTTTTTGAAACAAATATAACAATTCTTTCAATCATTTTATAATTCTAATTAATTTGATTTTTTTTTTCATTAAAAAAAACTTCATATATTACCTATTACATAAGTTAAAAAAATACATCGAAGAATTATTACAAAAAATCTTTAATTTTTGTAAGAGTTTTAGTTAACGTGAATTTCAAACTTTAAGATAATTATTTTCATTGCTACAATATATTTCTAAAAATAGAATTTATCAATGAATGCTTAATTAATGGTGATACAAACCAACATTCAATTTAATACATTAGATAGCATATATTTCATACTTCAAGCATTTCCTACGTGGAAATAGCAGTAATAGCAGTTTACTAGTAAATAGAAGTTTTATGTTAAATCAAACTATTTCCAGATAGCAATAAATCAAAGTTAGCAAAAAATTATTCAATATGAACTATTGGAAAGAATGAAACATTTATATTTCATATTCATTATTTAGAATAAAATTGAAAGTCATAAAAACTGCTAAATTAGCCTCTCATCTACAAAGAAAAAATCCCCCTATAAATTCGAAAAATTATTTTTTCAACTGTGTATTAGATATCAGAAATAGTTCATAAATTGCACTATGTAAAATATGTTTTAAAACATTTACTATTGGGGATCACAATCATTGTATATGTAAGGTACAATAGATATAATTCTTCAAGAATGTATAACTTTCGTTTAATTTTTGTAATACCTTTAAATTATGTTATTTATTTAAGAATACTCAAGAAAAGTAAAATAAATATAATAAATAATAATTAATGAAATGTTATTAAAAATGAATAATTAAAATAATGCATCTTTTTGGCAGAAAAATTGTATCTCTTTAACTTTACTTATCTGTTTAGCACACAATTAGTAATTGAACAATATTCAATATCTCTATATTTGCCTGAAGTTTTACACAAGTAAAATAATAATCATCATGGCTTAAATATGTATAAATCTTGGGAAATAAAATTTTTAGAAATATTTTCTGAAATATTAATTTCTTAATTACAGAAATAAAAAGGCTTTTTTTTGTTTTGATTGGTAAATGTTTTTTCAACGGCCGAATGAATCATAATATGATATACTTAAGAATTTAAAAATTAATAGTGTTATTTAAATATATAATCAAAGAAATGAGAACTTAAAAAGTTATTTTCCAGTGTATTTCATTAGATAACACACAAAAACTAAAATGCTAGAAATAAGAAAGATAATTTCAGATTGTAAAAAAACATGAGATAAAACAAAAGAGAAGAGTATTTTATATTTATGAAATAAATATATATTTAAAATAAATAAAAATATGTATAACTGAAATTCATGTTGATGGAAAACAGTTGTTTCGTTAATTTAACTAAATAACATTAGTTTTTTTAAACTTATACAGTCACTCAAAAAAGTATTGGGACACTTGGCATACATAAATGTAAAAACCATTTATAAAATTTTTTATTATATTAAAACAAAAACAAAATAAATTAAGAAATATTTTAACATTTGGTGTATAGTATATAAAGAAAATTTTATTAGTATTATTGTATTATATTTTGATCTAGCTTTGCAAATATAATTAAAAGGCACACTGAACTCAAAAAAGTATTGGGACACTTTTGAAATCATAAATTCAACAAATATACAGAATCAATAGAATTTAATCTCACACCACTTTTTTTAGAGTAGAAGTGTCAACATAAACGTTTCAACAGTTAATATTATTTATATAAAAATGGCAAGAAACAAAAATATATCGCTTGGTGTGTGAAATCTCATAATACGTCATTGAAAGAGGGTAAATCTGTTCGGTGTATTGAAAAAATCTTGAAATTGAGTAAATCTACTGTTTTTAACATCATTGACAGGTTCAAAAAAACAAACAATTAGTGTGGAAAACAAGCAAAAATCAAGGCGTCCAAGGATATTTAATGAACGTGAAGAGAGGTGGATGGTGAAACAAGTACACATTAATCCGAGAACTAGTGCAGTAAAAATGACTTTGCAATGAAAAAGTAGGTTTGGAAAATCAGTAAATCCTGAAATTGTCAGAAATGTTTTAAGAAAACAGAGTATCTCAAAGAAAGCCCTACATGAGCAAAGCAAATCGACAAGCTAGATTGTCATTTGCAAAAATGTATGTACGGGAGCCAACAGAATATTAGGAAAATGTAATTTCTGTTGATGAAAGTAAATATAACATTTTCGAATAGGATGGCAAGTAAAAAGTTTAATGGAAATCAAATACAGCAATGCATGTTAAGAATTTACGACCTACTATCAAGTTTGGTTGATTGATTGATTGAATATTAACGTCGCACTGTTCAGCTACACGAGGGCTTTTGGCGACGGACCACGTAATTTTGAACCATGGTCAAGTGACGTGGACGACACCTGAGCTGGCACCCCCTCTCCTAACTACCACACCACACCTTCGGGAGGACGTTTCAGCTCTCGTCAGATTTAACGTGCATCGCTGCCCTACACGGCGGGTCTTTAGTGGTACTGGGCTCGAACTCATGGCATGCCTGCTATGTTCCGATACCTTAACCACTGGGCTACCGCAGCCCCCTGCCAAGTTTGGAGTGGGTAACATAATTGTATGGGCTGCATGGCAAGCTCTGGTGTCAGAAACTTACATTTTGTTGATGGTATAATGAATAAATATGTCTATCTATAAATATGTCTATTCTCAAGTAAAATTTAAAGTAAAGTCCGAATAAGCTGGGAATCTCAGAATATTTTTAATTGTACCAAGATAATGACCCGAAACATACTGCAGATATTTGCAAGTTATGGGTCCTCTACCACTGTCCTAGTATTATTAAGACTGCTGCACAAAGTCCAGACCTTAATCCCATTGAACATGTGTGGGATTATTTGCAGCAAAAACTGTATGAGCTCCAAATTTCTAACAAGCAGGATTTAAGAAAATATTTAGTCGAAGAGGGGGCCAAAATCGATAGATCGTTTTTCAAAAAAATGATCCGATACCTGCCAAATAGACTTCGAGATGTCACAAAAAGCAAGGGTGGTCCAACAAGTTATTAATTTCTAAGTTTGAATTGTTTTTCTTAATTTATTGGGAAGCATCCCAATACTTTTTTGAGCACGTTCTTTAACTCGATTTCTTTCATTTTCAATTTTAACCATAATTGCATTAATGTATGAGTTTTGTCCAAATTATTATTATTTGTATTTACCAAAACAACATTTACTTCTTTTTTTTGGTATCAATTGTAAGTTTAAATAAAATATTTCGATAAAAATTTATGAACTAGTAGAGTCTCCAAATACTTTTTTGAGTGACTGTATATTTAAACTAACTACTTTCAAATAAATCTTCTTAATGAAATATTAATGATTGTCTAAAGTCTAATAATTGGTAAATAAAATTTTAAAAAATGAAACATGATTCTAAATAAATAGCTGCCGATAAATAATTTGGTTTCAAAATTATTAATGATTCCCTTATAAAAACTAAAATTGAAAAAGCATAGTAAGTGAAACTTTGGTAAAAGAATAATTTCTTCCTTTTTATTATTGTATAAAATATAATGCCTTTATATTTTATGATTTTTTCTACAGAAAAATCTAATAAGTAAAAGTTAAATATTACGAGTAATAATAAGCTTATTATTCTAAGAAAATCTGTATTGAAAATGTAAAAGAATCATTTTTAATGCATCAGGAATTATTCATTTAAAACCTTTAGAAAGAAGATCATTTGCAATATTGACAATGAAAATACCGTCTTTTTTCATCTACAATAGGTTATTTTTATCTCATCCAGTTTCTAATCAAATCATCATTAATAATTTTCCTTTTTTAATATGAAATAATGCGATGTTATCTTAACAGCTTAAATATAAAAAAACAAAATGTTTTTGAAAATTACAAATAAAAAATGTCTAACCAATTTTATTTGTGCTTAGTTACAATAAATATTAATACAATATAAGAGCATTTGTATTTTGAACTTGATTACGAAGGGAATTAGTACCAGAATTATTTAATATAAATAAAAATAATATTTATTTATTTAAGGTACTATAATCACAAAAAAGTTTTTATATCTCTAATAGAATATATTTCCACAAATATTTCTAAAATGTTATCAGAATTCTTTAATAGAAAAAAAAGATTCAATGTGTTTTTGTAATAGTTATATATATTCTCATAAAACTTAGCTTGATATAATTTCAGTTTAATAAAGCTAATTTTTATTTGTGTACTATATATTTTCAAGATATGCAAAATAAAAAAAATAATGTAATAAACTCTCGGTCTTTCGCCTATTTATAAGCTTAGTGGTAAACATCTGATACATATTTTCCCCTAAAGCAAACAATTTTCGATAATGATAAGTGATTGTTGTTGCCTAAACCTCTTTAAAAATTTCATTATTCTGCAAAATATTGAGAAAAATATTTAGGATAAAGTGCATGAAAGAAAACTCGACGAATTTGAATAAAACTACTTTAAATTACAAATACTTAGGTAATAAATATCTTTTTCAGTAAACATTTAGAGATAAATATCTTTTCTTTATTGAATTAATGAAAATTAAAGTGAATTAATAAATATTAAAAAGATGCAACATTCGTGAAATTTTAATGAGTTTAAGAGGAATACTTGTCAAAACTTCGTGGTATTAATTCAAATTTTTTTACATAAAAATAATTGTTATTAAAGTAGTTTTTAATCGTTCGAAAAAGTTTTAGAATAAAAATACCTTTAAAATGATGAATTTAACCATAATCGTTTGATTTTCTCTACAAATATTTTAAAATAATTGAAACAAATGCAATTAACTGTAAGTGCACAATACTTCTGTATTACAATAAAAAGATCGTGAAGTTATCAAAGTCAGAAAATATAATCAGCATTGAATATAAAAATGTTTAAAATTTTTAATTAAAAATAACTCTTAAATAAAAGCACAATGCAATGGAAATTAAAAATTTAGTTGAATAGTTATAAACATGACACTACGGAATTAAATTACTATAGCTAAGATTAAAATATTTTTCATTTTCAATAAATTATATACTTTAAATAATTTATAAATTAAAAAAAACGCTTTTGACGTATATTCACTTGATATTCTATTTAATTAAACTGTATTTGCTATTTTTTTTTGCAAAAGTTTATTTCGGTTAAAATTAATCTTATTTTGAAACAAATTTACACTTTTTCATTAATTTTTTTACTCCGCAGACTCAAGATTAACATGTTGGTTTATTTATATAGTTACTATAATTAAAGTTTTTATTTTATTTAAGTTTTACAGTTATTAAATTCTCATAAATGTTATAGAAAATGGCCATAAGTTCATTTATTATTTATTTATTTGCGTTTTGGGGAATGTATAATGTAAAACAATGACCCCCAACTGGTAGCGGTCAGTGGATCAAAAACTGCTTGTTTGCACAAGGAACATTAAATTATTTCCATTTTATTTGCTGTGGTGTATTTTTCTGAGGTTTGTGCGATTTTTAATGGAAGTCTCTTTATGTGCCATATTAAAACGCTTTCTATTAATTTTTTTGAATAAATTTTATTTTATCCTGAAAACATGTTTAAGTGCAATTAAATTTAAACTATTAGATCCAAATTTAAAATAGAAGTAAATCAACGTCCCCCCTCCTCCCCAGCGGGTCGTGGTAAAATTACCAAGCGTTGACCGGTCCGCAGGAACAAAAAGATAGGGGAGATATAAAATATGAGAACAGAAACCAAGTGCCGGTCAGAAGTTGAAATAGTAAATGGTATAATTTTAGAACATTCTTAATACATAAAAGTGTTCTTTTTTTTAAAGAAGCAGCTGATTTATTTCAATTGAATACGAAAAAGAAATAAAAGAAAGAAATTCATGAGTTCAAATTTCATGGAACCAATAATTTGGTTCAAAAAGGAAATCGTTTGCAATCGGCAGCTGTTTCAAATCCCGTCGTCTGCTACAGACTTCTCGTAGAGGCAAAACGGTCAGCGACTTTTATATGGAGGACTGTGTAAAAAACACACCTCTGTGTTTCAACGTCTTCTCTTTTTCTGCCTTTTGCTTTTTTCTCCCCTCTTCCCCTTTTTTCTTTTTTCCACTTTCTCTTCCGTGTTTCGGTGGTTTCATGCTCGGGAGTTTTAAGTGTGAGGGGGGTACGCTGTTTCGTTCCTTTTTTTTCTACCTAGTGGTTGTTCTTTTTCAGATTTTACGGTGCAAATTGCTGCCGTGATTCCTCGTTCCGATTGGTGAAGTCAGCCTGGATATTTTAAAAGAAAAGGAAGAAGAGGAAATTGTAGATAATAATAAAAAAAAGAAGAAAAATCCCTTCAATAAGGAAGAAGTTTGAAATTGCGGGGGGTGTGAACAAGTAAAAAGGAACACACACAGTTAAAAGATATTGGATGCGGTTGGAAGAGAGTTTTCTTTTTCTCCCATTGAGATTGCTTTCCGTTCTAGATTCTGTCTGAAGTCCTATTTTTTAAAAGGTTTACGTTTTTGGATGAAAATTGCTACATTGCGTGGCAGTGAAGCCGGAATCACAGAGTGATGTTGGGTCAAAACTGGATCTTTAGTTTTATTTGGTTTGCTAATAGAAAATAGATTTATCATAGACCGTTAATTTGCTTTTTTTAGACTAAGTACGGCATTTTGTAATCTATTCAAACAAAACTAAGTTTTATGGCAAAATAAATAATATAAGGATTTAGTAATTTAAGAAGTTCAAAAGAAATTATTTTATAATGAATTATTGTTTGTGATCACTTAAATAGTGTAATAAAACAGTAGAGTGACTAAAGTCTATTGACGTATTCGAATACGTTAAAAACCTGAATTTTGGAGAAAACATCAAATTTTTTTATACTTACGTATAATCGTAACAATTGCCAACCAAATTGGCAACCCTGATTTCCTAAGTGTAGTACGCTCTGAATTGGCAACCAGATGCTTCGTTTCATATAATGTCACCAATTGGTTGCGATAATACGTAAGTACCATTTTTTTAAATATGTTTTTATTCAATAAAATATTTAAAATCTCTCTCTTAGTTTTTTAAAACTGCCTTTTTTTAAAGCTACGAAATGTTCAAATGGATTTACAAGCAATTTAAGATGAGACGATATTAAATAAATAAATAACAGGAAGTTGTATCTTGAAACCGGATGTTGATAACTTATCATAAACATTCATTTTAAAATTTCATTTTTAAAAATATTTACTGTCCATATTTATATTTTAAAAAAAAACTTTAAAAACACATTAATATACTTTTTGTAAAATCTGGCTTAATTGATACATTTTTGTTTCCCATGTAATTTTTATCTTTAAGTCAATTTTATAAAAAAAACTGTATTTTTAGAAAAATTACAATGTTTTAAATGTGATTACACATTTTTTTTCTCTATATATAAAAACATAAATATAAATATTTTTAAATTGTTCTCAAGGGCTTGGGCTAAGATTTTTAAAATACATGAATTAGAAGTGGACTTATTCACATTTTAATATAACTGAGAAGAAAATTTTAACGTAGATTATTATTATACAAACACTTTCCATTAAAGGAGAATATTTTGAAAATAAGTTTTTTTTCTTTATTTTTTTCGAAAAAAATTGCATTTAAAAATAATATTTAATAATATGTTTAAAACAATTTTATGTGCATTATCTAATTTAAGTGACATTAAATATTATAAAAATATTCCTTTATATGCTTTTTCAAAATCATTGTTCCGAACACAATCGGATACCAATTCATAAATATCCTGAATCCGTTCTATTTATTCATTTATTTATTTAAGAGATAAAACTGAATGATTTTGTTCAACTTGCATATTAATTGGAGAATCCTTGACTTTTCAACTTTTTTTAATATTATATAATGAAGCAAAATATAATTCAAATCTATACACACATGATAGTGATAAAAAAACAGTTTATCTAGTTCTTTTTACATTTTTAACTAACATTTACTTTCTGCTACTAAATTTTATTAAATACTATAAATGCAAAAGTCTTTTATAATTTTTAAAAATTGATTTCCTTGAGCATAAAAATGTAACCTTAATTTTATATCGAATTAGAAAATCCTTTTAAGAAATAAAATTATTTCTCTGTCCAACAATTTTTTATTTAAAGAATTTCCAATTACAGGAAAATAGAATTTGAAAAATAATTCTATTTTCAATATCCTGTTACTCAAATATAATCCTCATAAAAACCTTTCTTTTTTAAGCTTTTCCTGAACATTTTATCGAATTAGAAATATGAATTCACAAAAGTAGCAAGTCATACATAATAAATAGCATTTCCTTATTAAGCCTTTTTTTTAACAAAATGTATGACATAAACTGAAAAGGCAATGAATGAGACATTGCATGATAAATTAAGGCTTAAAAGATAGTTCCGAATCAAGTCTAAAATTTTTAAAGCACTACCTGCATTAGAATAACCCAATAAGAAAAAAATACTACAACTTCTCACTAAAGAAAAGCTATAGCCTTAAAGAAAGGCAAACACAACTCAACTCTCAGGTCTTCAAACTGAAATTACCGTCGGCTGAAATTAGATTTATAAGATTTAGCAACACATAAAGTGGAACATTCTTCGTTACTATGAAACGGAAAAAATTCGAAGAGAGAGAGAGAGAAAAGGGGAAAAAAGTTCAAGAGGGAAAATTTCTCTGCCTAAAATCAACTCAATACGTACACTAATGGCATCGGGGTTAATATATTCAGGATTTCCTACGACGCATAACGCTAAAAAAATGGGAAATGTAATTTAATTACACAACTTACTTCGCGTAAAATGTTCGCTCGAACGCCACCATTTTCTTCCCGCCTTTTTTTTATTATTATTATTTTTTTTTTCTTTTCTTTCTCCATTATCGTCTGCCCGTGAATTGTTCGTTTGGCGACAGTTAAAAATGGCGAGTTAAAACCTTGAACCACAATGTCAATTAAAGAGCAGTGAAGAACAGACAGTTTAATTAGTGATTCAAGCTAGTTCTTTTGGAACAGAAAAGTGTTTTATTATTGGATCGCGAGCTATTATGGTGGAGACTTCATTAAAGGTTCGGTGCGGTCATGCGTTGCCACATTGGGTTTTATATTTATTGGGATCTTTGCAGAATCTTTCATCGAAATGAAAATGGGGAGGGAGGTAGAAGCTCGGGAAACAAGAAGAGGGATAGCTGGGGTTAATGTGAGCAA
Source organism: Trichonephila clavipes (assembly GCA_019973935.1). Classification (NCBI taxonomy): domain Eukaryota; kingdom Metazoa; phylum Arthropoda; class Arachnida; order Araneae; family Nephilidae; genus Trichonephila; species Trichonephila clavipes. The sequence goes on from BMAU01005857.1 coordinate 273,297, forward strand.
ATAAATTTTAATGAAAAAGGCTTAAAAAGCAGATTTGCAAAAGACAAGCACGATTTGCGTTTTTATGGCGTTTGTTCTTTTTCCGTTCTAAAAGAGAGTGAAGGCAGATTTACTTTTATAATTGTGAGAATACAGGAAATACACATACGATCTTTTTTTTCCTCTTGTATTTACAGAGCTTTACTGCAGAAAGGTACTCAATCTAGTTTGTGAATTTCCACCTTTTTTTTTCTAATGAAATTTCTTTAATTGAAAATTAAAGTATCAGTTGGTGCGTATGAAATGTTGAATTTTCTTCACATATGAAAGTTTGTCTCTCTGTTTTTGTTTTTTGGTATAATTTCGTTTTTAGTCGCATTGTTTATTGCTAGTTACATTTCAACAAAGATTTTCTCAAAAGTGTTCTATTTTTTTGTTGTTTGTTTTCAATTTCTTAAGGATATGAATTCTACATTTTTTCGTGTAATTTTTTATACGAGTTAAAATTTAGTAATACTGCTGCAAAAGCTACGCGCAATATAACCCAGGTATTTGGGGAGAATACGATTAACAATCGAAAAGTGCAACGTTGGTTTAAAAAAAATGGTATGGTGATTTTCCCCTACAAAATGACCCTATTGGAAGACCCAAAACATTTGTGAAAAATGATGCTCTGAAACAAGGGTCGACAACCTACGGCACGAGTGCTACATGTGGCACGCGGTACAATTCTTAGTGGCACTTTGCACTACTTTACAAATTTTTCAGTTTTTGAGTGAATGGAAATTGATAATTTTTTTTTGTAATGTTAATTTTTTGTAATTGATAAATTTTTATTTGACAGACAACTTCACAGTTATGAATATTTATCGAATTATGAAAAAATCTGAAAAAATTCTTTCCACAAATGAAAAATATTTTGAGTCCACAAAGAAATTGTTTAAAAACCGAATGTTCAGAATCGTTTCAGAGTGAAAATCATAAATTATACCCCTGATTTTGCGATATGAACTATAGGTTCGCATTAAGATTCTTTTATTTATCTTTTTATCTAACAATAATGAAGGAAAGTACTTATATTTGATGTTGTATTTTTCTTATTTAATAAATATGGTTAAATACACATAATAAATGCATGTTTAAATATTTTTTATTTTTGTTGAAGGAATACTTGTATTTTATGCTGTTTTATTTTTTGTTAATAAGTCGCTTTAATTTATGCAAAATTAATATAAATAAAAATGTAAATCTATATTATTGACCTATTTACATGCATTAGCACGTATCCTACCTCATTACGCCTGTAATAAAAAAGTTTCTTTAAATAAATTTTGAAACACCTCCTAAAGGATCGTAATACTTGAAGCATCTTCAAATTTGGAATTTCATTCAAAGTTTACTAATAGAACTTCAAACACAAGTCAAATGTAACTTTTGAGTTCAATAGAGAACACGTGCTTGCATTTATCACAAAACAGTCGTGCATTCAGCCCATTAAGGCCTCTGACTAAAAAAAAATTTTTTCGCTTACACGTTCAATACAACGTGATTGGGAAACTTTGGTAAAGTGTAAAGGTCAAAAGTTAATGATTAAAAATAACCTTAATTTAAATATTTTGTGTTATAGAAATATTGTAGATCAGTGGTTCCTAAACTGTGTTCTACGGAGCTCCATGAGGTATACCCAGGGGTTCCACAAGTCGTATAAAAATCGCGAAAGAATAAATATGTATTCAAAATATGTGTGGATTCCCGTTCTCTATCAAGTTTATATAGTTACAAGTATCTATAGCTCTTCCTACTCATTAAAACTGAAAATTTTATTTATATATAATAACTTTTTTATACAACGCTTTTTAAACGTATAACATAATATAATAAATTAATATTAAAACGCTTTATCTATATATGTAGCGTTGGCCGGTGGTGGTTTATTTTGATTGTTGGCATATCTGTGGTTTAGTGAAAACATCTTCAGAATTAATTTTCAACTTGTTTATTTATACACACATAACGTAGATGGACTATTCATATTTTGTATTTCACAGATATTTGGTAAGAACACGAAAACAGACACAAGCGACGCAGCAAAAGCAAGATACGACGGTTACATGGTGAAGGCAAACAGACAAAGAGAGCGACCACAAAAGATTTTCGCTTTACATACTGGCAGTGAAGATTGCGTGACTATTTTTTAACAAGAATTCTGATTGATTAAAATGGGCGGGAAAGATATTTCTGATGTAATAATATTCGTTGATTACGATTGAGATTAGGGCGTTAGTTTTGAACCAAAAATTAAAGCTTGTTTAAATATTATTAAAAAGAGTTAATTAAAAGGATATGCTAGAGGGAATTATTACACACACACAAATATATATATACTTCCCACAAGATTGAGAATACTCAGTTGTTTATTATTTCGAGTTCCACGAGATAATTTCTTCTCGTTAGTTAACAAAATACTTTGCAAAACTAAACAGTTTTTTTTCTGAAAAATCACCTTTTTGTATTTGTGACAAAAACACCTATAATGGAGAAGAAACAACTTATCAACAGATTTGATGTTATAATCTAAATTTAACAAGAACAGCATCTAAATTCTAGTTTGAAAATTTATACGAAATAATCGGGTTTTCTCATACAGTTATAAGCATTTTAATACCATTCAGAGCATTTTGTTTCATTGAAATATATTTCTCAACGTGAGTGGCTACAAAACAAAGTATAAAACAAATTAAACTCTGAATAATAATGAGAGATTGCATTTAATCTTAATAGACCAAGACTTCGACAGGGTGTGAAAAAAAAGTAAGCACTTATTGTTGTTAAATAATGCATGAATATGTGACATTTGGATCACACATTAATATTATTAATGAGTAAAATTATATTAAGAAATTAGATTATAACTTTGTAATAATAAATGCAATACTTTTTTTAATTGCCCTTACATTAAGTGCCCATAACATATAGATCTACTTTAAATACTATTTTGAGACATATTCTTCGAAGTATGTGTATGATATGTGGTTTCTCACGAAAACACTTTTCAGTTCTAGGGGTTCCTCGAAAGCACCTTCAAGTTCTAGGGGTTCCATGAGGTGAAAAAGTTTGGGAACCACTGTTATAGATAAAACAATCCAAGGATTTCAAAAATATTTAGAGAAAAATTAAAGGAATATATCTAAATAACTTGTGAATAAAAATGGAAATAATTTTGAGTGATCTATCGATATCAAAGAGGAAATTATATTAGATAATTACTTAAAAGATGTGTTTACTGAAATTGTATAAATAAATATGAACTTGTATTAAGTATTTCTAAAATGAAATGAAATTTTAAAAAGATGGACATTAATTACCTTACTTCACCGTAGTGCTCTTGTCCTTAGCGGACAGTATTAACATTAAAGAAAAAGTGGTTAGTTCTAAAAGAAAACCGTTACTAAAATCTAATTTCAGTTCATGTGCACGGATGGAAGAAAGATGTGTAAAATCGCAGATAAATTATATTTGACAAAGGCGTGCTGGTGTTTTAAAAGATTCGAGAAAGATTTTTAGTTTGGGACATGTCCAGATCCCATCAGACGGATAATACGAAGACATTAGCTCACAGAATCCACCATAGACATGATAGTTACTCCAGGCGGATGAACGCTATTCGTGCAGCCTTTAGATGTCTGTATCAATAAACCATTCAAAGCAAATTCAAAACGACAGTGGTTTATGTGGATGGACCAGATGTTAAAAATACAATTACAAAAGTAGTAAATGCATAAATTAAATTTTTATGTGCACATTTTTTTTTCTTTTTAGAGCTATTATTTTTATATGCGGTGTATAACGAGAACCCGTATATTACGATATTATTTTTTGTGTTAGAAGCAGGGCTACGAACCGTAAATTTTTTTCCGTTCCGGTTCAAGTAAAATATATATATATATATATATATATATATATATATATATATATATATATATATATATATATATATATATATATCGGTTCAGTTTCAGTTTTCGTTCCGTCAAAAATTACGGTTTTAAGTTTTCGGTTCAGTTCCGGTTTTCGTTCCGCTAAAAATTACAGTTTTAAGTTTTCGGTTCAGTTTCAAAAGAATAATTTCATTTTATGTATATTCTTGTTTACACAAAAAATATGATTTTATCATAAACAAAAAATATAATTCTATCTAAGTTTAGAATATTTTCGTCTTTTTTAATTGGTACATTATGTAAATTGATACAATTAACCAACATGTAGGATACAAGTGATGAGCAGAGAACGGCGAGCATTGTCTTCGTTATCCATTATCAAAATCGCTACTGACTTCTAGGTTCGTGGTTCTGGTTTGCCTATCTAAATAGTATATACAAACTTTCGTGGATGTTAACATACGAAAATTATAACTGCAGATTGATATTTACGTTAAAAATCATCTACACTTCAAGTTCATTCAACTGAATAAAATCTGCCTTCTATAAGTAGTTTCACGCGAAACTGAAACTGGAAATCGAGAAGAGATGTACATGTAATGATGATAATTATACAGTTGACGTTAAATTAGAAAATATTGATAAGTTGACTACAGCAACAAAATGATTGAAGATATATCGAACTAAAATAAATCGATATTTTTTTCGGGTCAGTTCGGGTTCGAAGCTCTGGGTAAAACTGCGCGTTATACACCGGAATATATGGCAAATTAAAAGTACAGAATTAATGTTAGTACACTTGGAAAAGAGAAGAGAAAAGTTATGTAAATTACCATTTTTAAAAGGATCACTTCAGCCAAAATGAATACCCAGGTAAATTGACAGATTGTAGGAGATTAAGTCAATTCCTACTTTTAATGAATGAATAGAAAGTATTTTATTAACGATTGAAAATTTGAATTATATATATATATATATATATATATATATATATATATATATATATATATATATATATATATATATATATATATATATATACATAGGGAGAGAGTGAACTAAAAGTAAGAACTGAAAAAAGTGCATGATTTGTCTGCATTGTTGTAACAATGTACACCCGGTTTGGCTGAAAAATCGGTTTTCACGACAACTTTTGTTATTGTTTTAACAGTTACATCGTTACAACAATGGAGACGAATCTAAGTTGGCGTCAAAAACCAGAAATTAATTAAATTAAATTAAATTAATTAATTAATATTTGAAAAGACTGTATTAACATCAAGTGTCATCCACTACAAGTTTAAAAAAATTTATTTGAACTTGATTGGATGAATAGAAAGTATATTTATAAACGATTGAAAATTTGAACAAGATTAATACATATTTATATAAGTAAATATATAATATATATAGAGAGAGAGAGTGAGCTAATAGTAGGGATTGAAAAAGAAATAATCTTAACTTATCAAAGAATCAATCAATAAATAAAAACCTTAAGCATCATCCTTCATTTTAATCACCGAATTCTTCATCAATAAGAATTGCGATCAGATTTTTAGTCTCCCTAACTTGCAACAAAGACACCCCCTAACGCCATCCCAAACATTTGACTTAAATCCCAAGATTTACAGCTGTGCTCCTCGAGAGGAATGGAGATCAGCAAAATAGTTGTGAACTTTTGGCGACGCAAAAGGTAGCGGGTTTAATCGAGGAGAGTGAACCGTAGCCGTATTTCTCGCCAAATAGGCCGCAAGCTCAAGTAATGACCGATTCTAACTTTGGAACGTGCTGCTTTTGCACCTCGTAAAATACGTCTTAAAATCCCCTTTATGCGTCCCCGGCTCTAAGGGAAAGGCGCCTCACCGAGAATCAATTAAAGCAGAAGGAAGGCAACAACTCCACTCGGAGTGTTTTAGAATAATTAAACGTATTCTCTCGGGCGGTTCTGTTGACTGAATAAGTGACACCGATTGTTAAGATCAGAGCCAATTGATTTGCAGAAAACTTGGCTTCGGACATAAAAGTTGCATCGTAATGCGCAGTTGACGCAATTCTCGAAATGCATGTTTAATGCGTTACTTCAATCACTTATTTCAAAATCCTGTTGAAGTTGTCGATATCGCAATTAAAACAAGTAAAATAAAAAAAATGAAGTCAATTCCTACTTATAGATCAACAAAGCAAAATTTTATTTTAGTTACTTTTTATTTAATAATTACAATTTTTATTTAATAATTATATATATATATATATATATATATATATATATATATATATATATATATATATATATATATATATATATGACAGAATCGCAATATTAAGAGGCAAAACACCTTTTAAATTAACATTAAAAATTTTTAACCCGGGGTCACTCGTGCCTGTTTTTGCTACCTTCGTTGCTCGCAGGGTATGGAGAACACCCCAAACTTTTAACATGTGTATTTATATATGAAAAAATTTTAAGTCCATTATGATACATATTTATAAAGTACAAGATGTTTTTCGTTATACACAAATAAAATTATTAATTTTTTGCATACAAATGAGACTAACATTAATTTAAACTAAACTTACAAAATTTTCATTTTAAAATACGTAATTTTATATTTTTTCATAAACCACAAGTAAAACGTACATATTAGTATTAAATATACTTTTTAACTAATGATAAGGATAGAAAGTAGAAAAATAATATTTTAATCATTTTCCAAGCATTCAGAGCAGACTGTATTCATATGCTTTAAGCACATGTTTTCCTTACATTGAAGACAAAAACAGTAAGTTTTTATAACTTTTACCCGTAGACAAACACTGCAGCGCCCTTGTTTTGGTGGATTAATATTCTTTTTAATATCTTCTGTCTCATTAAAGCTTCCTTTGAGTGTTTTGTTAAGGTTTGTGAGTTCCGATCTCATATCCCACTGCGGCTGCCCAAGATCCATTCTAATCTCCTCTAATAATCTTGAACGTCTCATTAATTTCTGGAACCGAATGATAGACAATGGAAGCATTAATTCCTGCGATATTAAGTAGATAAAATATTTGCAATGGCCAACGGTTCCATATTCGAGATACATCATATATACTGCACATTTCATCAGTGATATCAACACCGCCTTCACACACACACACACAGTCATATAAAATTCACAATTTCAAGTTTCATCACTACAAATTTGGTTTTGAAATTACACAGTCTTTGAAATCACAGTTCATCCTCAGAATCTGTCGATACAGTACCTAATGAATGACAAAAAGTTGCTGTTTCTCCCTTTCCTATGGAGTTTTTGCCATAATTTCTGGGAAGTATTTTGAAAAATTAAAAAAATATATACATATTACACAATTATTTCATAGTATTATATTATTCTTATGCTACAGTTATTGAAATTTTAAATAAAATGGGCATGTATATTAATATATTTGAAATAAAAAATGTAAATGGGAAGAGTAAAACTAATTCTATTTTAGATGCTTTGAGTAAAAAAATACAGCTCAATTGCTCGCGGGGTGTTTTCAGCACCACAGATACAATTTTCAAGGTGGGTACATTCCAATCGTCCGAGAGTGATTGCATCAGACATGAAGGTTCAATGACCTAAAATGTGCAGCTACAGAAAAAATCGTGATTCTGCGCATTCTTTTTGGAGTCCTGACAGACTTGTCTTGTTGCTGGAGTGTACAGAACACCCGGGTTAATCACTTTAAATTTGTGATTACATTTTTTAGTAAAAGTTGCTCAAAACTAGTGTAAAAGGAATGCTGGCGTCTAACTAGCGTTATATTTTTTATTCAGGTTGAGCTAAATCTTCATCCAATTTAACAAAAGCTGTTTTATCCAATGGTGATGCCATCTAGAGGAATAATACCGACTGAAATATATCTCTTAAACCATACTTAATTAAATTTAATTACAGAATTAATGCTTGAAAAACTGTATTAACATTAAATGTCATCCACTACAAGTTAAGAAAATGTATTTGAACTTGAGTGGATGAATAAAAAGTATTTCATTAATGATTGAAAATCTGAACAATATATATAAATAAATATATGTTGGGAGTGTGTGAACTAATAGTAGGAATTGAAAAATTGGTACATAAAATGTAATTTTATTATAAAAACTTAAAGGATTTTTTTATAAAAAGTATTTAAAAATTTTTCCGTGTCTCTTTTTTATAATGACAGTAATACAATAATTTCGTAAAGGAAATATTTTAAAGATATTATATTCAAACCAGAAAACTTTAAAAAGTCTGACTACGTTTGGAACTGTAATTTAGAAAAAGCGCATAAATGAATAATATTTTTGATATTTAGTGTCAGTTGAATTAGAATAAACATATCAAATTGTTTTAAAATTATTATACTAAAAATTATTTATTTGGAATATTTTGGCAAAAAATAAAGAAAAGGGTTGCATATTTTAGGAACTGTCTCCTCTTTTATTATTGTAATAATAATAAATTGGGTAGATATATATAGCTAGGACTTCTATACAACAACTTCTGAACAACGATTTTATAAAAAAAATTACATTATTTTAAGAGTAACGATCAACTTAAATAATAACCAGTTTTTAGTTAAAATTTCTCTACTCTGAAATATTTAAATATGAATAAATCCACTTCTATAAAAATTATATATTCTAAAATCACAGTTTAGGCAAAATATAATTGTTGTAGAAGCCTTTTTCATAGGAGAATGTTTGAAAATATTTCATTCTTTGTTGATTTTTTGACAAAGAATAGCATTTAAATAATTTTTTCTTGCAATAATATTCCCAAAACAATTTCATAAGTGTATTCTAATTCAACTGAAATTAAACATCAGAAACTTTAATTTATACGCTTTTTCAAATCCACGGTTTCGAACGCGTTTGGATACTTCAAAGTAACGTTTTAAAAATGTTTTTTTCAAGCCTGTAAACTTTAATATTTACTTTAAGGGTACCAGGACATGCTTGAAAGAATAAAATGACAAATATAAGACTCTTTGTTTATGGGGCATATACAGTGGCGTAACGTACACCCCCGCCACCCCTGCACCGCGGGAGGGGGGCGTAGGACTCTAGGGGCCCCAAAGCCTGAGCGATGCCAATTGCGTAAGATCCGGCAACGGCTCAAAATCTGATTTTGCAGAAGGGGGGAGGGGCGAAAATTCTGGGCACTGGGCATATATCTTTAAAAATTCCCAATAGAGCTTACACTTTTTTGTGATTTTAATAAATATATTTTAATCATTCTCGTTAGAAATACGAATAAAAAAAAATATTTTTTTAGTTCAAAATTTTTTTCCCTGCTTAATTTGGACATAATTTTTGAGATCTTGTAATACACTGCTGGACAATTGCTAAGGACGGATCACAAATTGCTATGTAGCATAACATTAAGCGAGACATGAGGCCTAGTAGGATAAAATATAGTTACCACACTGTTCAGACATTAGAATAAAGAATATTTATTGTTCTGGAAAGTACAAAAGCTGTGAAACATCTGAAAGAAAAAAAAAAATGTTCATTTGATCTGCGTAGGGAGAAATGGAACAATGCATCTAAAAGTCAGCAGGCACCTTAAAGAAAGTTATCAGTACGGGATATGTCCACCGTGGAGTGTGATGCAACATTCCACACGTCGTACCATACTTTGCACAACATTATCCAGCAGCTGTTGAGGCAATTTATCCCATTCCTCTGTGAGTGCACGGATGAGGGTGTTCTTGTTTGTCGGAGGATAGTTTCGACCAGCAACTTGCCTCCCAAAGCATCCCACACATTTTCAATGGGGTTTAGATCTGGAGAACGCGCTGGCCATACGAGACGTTGAATACCCTCGTTGTTTAGACAATCCTGAACAGTGAGTGTTCGATGACATGTTGCGTTGTCGTCCATAAAAACAAATTTATCACCGACAGCACCACGGATAAGACGAACATGAGGAAGTAGAACTTCATCAATGTATCGTTGGCCCGTCATAGTCCCATTCGCAACCACATGCAGGCGCGTGCGGCCATTGATCATGATGCCGGTCCACACCATGATACTGCATGTCGGATATCGGTCCTTTTCCTGGATATTTTCTGGACGATAAGCAGTACCACTCTCGCGCCAGATCAGTTGGCGTCTACAATCCAATGACAGACTGAACCTACTCTCATCTGAGAATAGTACGCATTCCCAGTCCTGTTCAGTCCAATTGTGATGCTCACGACACCATTGCAAACGGGCAGTACGGTGCTGTCTGGTCAATGGGACACACACAACAGGTCTGCGTGCGTATAGTCCTCCTCCTCTCAAACGTCTGGCAACAGTTTTTCGGAAGATCTGCTTTCCTGAGGCAGCAAGAAACTGATTTGCCACCTGCTGAGCTGTGGTGCGCCTATTCCTTTTTGCTGATATAGGACGATATATCTGTCTTCTGTAGGCGTCGTACTTCTAACACGACCTCCCCCGTGCCGTCTACTACACATTCCAGTAGTTTTAAATGACTTCCACAGCCGTGAAACAACGCTGTGAGCGATGTCGAACTCCCTGGCAACATCTGTTATTTTTCGCCCTTCGATCTTTCCAATAATTCGGCCACTCATAAAATCATCTATGTGATGTCGAGAAGACATGCCAAAAACTTCAAGTTCGTCTATTAAATCTTTCCTGTAAATTTTTGACTTGAAACAACAACTGTCCACACGCGTCAAAACCTTTAAAGCTCTTATGAACGCTATCACGTGATGAACAGACGTGAAAAGAAATTTGCATACTCATACTTCTTCTTACTAATATCCCGCACTTATTCTAATTTTCCACATTTTGCTTCCTTTCATTTTGTGGTTGCTATGAATGATAGTGTTATCCGTCCTTAGCAATTGTCTAGCAGTGTACATGCTTATGTTTAGGTACCATTCTTTAAGAAAGTATCCCTTAAATACGTAAAATATTTTTTTCACATATATAAAACAATACACAAAATATAGCGAACCTGTTTTTTTAGTAATATATTAAGATAGTTTCTTTAAAAAAATTTATAAACCTTTGTAATTTTGGAAATATTTATTTCCCCCCCTTTTTCATACAGAAAAATAATTTTTAATAAAATTATGTACTACTTCTCGACTGAAAAAATGCGTTTACTATATACACAAGTATTTTATAAAAGTATTTAAAAATTGGAACCCCCCCGTATAGTGCATAGTTTTCTTTTTCAAAAATGCACCTAAAAGCAAAAAATTATGCTTTGGAGAAAAAGTGAAAAAATTAAACATTTGCTTACATTTTCGTCAATTGTGCTTTTCACATTTTATGGTTATTTCATCAACGAGCACATAAGTGTTAAACATTTTTAGATTCAGAAAAATATGTATTATTTTTTAATATTAAAATTGAAAAATCGATTTTTTGAATGTGTATAATGTCCTGGTTTCCTTAAGTTGTTGTACAAGCTTATTCCCAATGTTATTATGTGCGAGTGTTTTTATACAAATATAATGGTTTTTTTTCATTATAATTCATTACATTAGATTTCAAAAGGGCTTGATAATAATGCTAATTTCTAAAAATCTTTATTACTACAGAGAAAATTCATAAAAAAATGAAAACTAGCACAGTAAATAAATAATTATTAGGATTTTAAAGCTTATCATGATTATAACTAATGTAATAAAATAAAACTTCTTCCTTTTTTTCGAGAAGTGTAAAACTTATTCTTTTTTGAGATAATACAAAATGCCTACTAATCTTAGGGCTGAAAAAGAATTATATCTACTCAACAACTTAAAAACTCTTCTAGAAAACCTCGAAAACACTCAATTTTGAAGCAACAAACTATTTCTACATTACAGGAAAATATTCCACCGTTACAAAAAAAATCTACTTCTCTACCTTTCACAAAGGGGATTAGCTTTTTTCTTTAATAATCACACACACACACAAATATTTTTTCTTTTCCATTTAAATTACAGAGATATATTCCAAGGTACACCACCTTTCCCATGCACCCTTCTTGCCGAACAAATAAAACAATACAGCTCAAAACCAGTGAATGCATCAAAATCGTCACGCTTCTGCCGCAAGCTGACAGGTGGATTGGGTCAGAAACTATCGACAAGTTCCGTCAACAAATCGAACCATCATTTTCTTAATGTTTCCTAAATTACCACGAAGTGCATTCACATGAAAGTGACCTTCATGCCCAAGGACCATTTTCCACATCCCAGATATCAACCCTTTCATTGACTAAGGCATCACCACAAGGTCTTCCCGTATGATTCATTAATCAAAGCTTACCCAATAAGTGGTGATCCGGAAGGGTTAAAGTCTGAATAAAAACTTGCAGAATCTTTTCCCATATGATTCAGAAAAGTACAGGTGTTGTCTGCACGTCTTACCGTGAGGAGACAAGTATTACTTCACCTGGCTAGGCAAGTTGAATAATTGTGTTAAATCTTTGTTAACTACACAATTAAGCAGAAATTCGAAGTCTAGACGAGAATATGTTGAAATAATTGATTGTATTTTGGGAAGGAAATAGTCACGTTTTTATTAGAGCTGTGTGATTAACATTTGATAGAATGGTATCTCGTTTAATTGGCTAGTTACTCGTATTTGTTTTTGCATATTTAAAAAGCAAACAATGATTTGCAAAATTGACTTTATTTTCTTCAATAGGTTTTTTTTAAAAAAATAATGTAAGCAATGGAATAAATAAATTAACTATATTTTGTTATCTTAGTTGTGTCTAAGAATTTTTTTTATGTAATTATGAAAATTTTAATGTTTACAAAATGCCTTGTTATGACTAATTATTTGCAATCCTAATTTGTATATAAGTTCTATATTTCCCAAGTTTTATTTAAAAAATTACGCATTCAAAATGGTTTCTTTCTACCTTAAAAAATACATGTTTTATTTTACCTGATTTTTTTTAAAAAATTTAACTGCTGCCTTTTTTTATATTTTCAATTAATTATTGTTTTGTTATTTTCATAATTATTTTGCGCAAGAATTTTGGAAGTAAAATTTTTAACTAATGAATTCAAGAGTTTAATTTAATCCAGTCTAGTTCGATAAATTGCGTTCTAGAATTTTTATGACTATAGACTGTTTCGTGAAATATTCTTAACAAATAATGCAATGTTCAATTGTATCATTATTAATTTAAAAAGTATTTTAATCACGGCAAGTTTTTAAGATATTTTTGCATCATTTGGGGAGTTTGTATTAGTTATTATTGGCTTTAAAAATTATCAAAAGAATTACATATCAGATAAAAATTTGAGAAAAAAAAGGAAAGAAAATTTAGAATAAAACTAAATGCACATTTAAATTCCCTTAAAAATATAGGAAAATAAAATTATAAACTAGGCATCAAGAAACTTATTTTTTGTTTAAAAATCAATGAAAAAAATAAATTTGCTGGGAAGAAAATATTAAGAAATAACAAGGAAAAAAATTCCATTTTCTTAGAATTATATAATACATTGAAAATCCTAAAAAAACAGGAAATACTTGAAAAAATTCTAATTGGGATATTAGTGGCGAGGAAAATGAAAAACATGCACTCCTTCTGTGTTCCAAGTTTGAAAGAGAACGAAATATCCTAGGACTGGCTTTCAAGGGACTTAATGTAAATGGGCCTCTGAATCTTCAGCAAGTTCCTTCCACCAGAAGTGCTTTTAAATGTTCTGTGAATTTCTTGTAAATATATTTGTATATAATCCTTCATATCCAGAATGAATGAATGAATGAATGTCAGATTTTATGGCGCAAGAGCCAAATCTGGCTATACTGCGCCAAACATTTGTGAAAATCTGTGATCTAGACGGGAAAAGAAAGAAAGGATAAATTGAATGACAAGAAGGAGGGTTGAAAATAGAGAAGGATCACTAGGGTACCCCAGGTTCGTGAGATGTGTATTTACAAAAGATAGTAAACCCCTTGGGAATAGGAAAAGATCACTAGGGTACCTCGGGATTGTGACACCCGTACTCACCTAAAAAAGATGAGCCCCTGAGGGGTTCATATCCACAGAAAGGAATTTTTTCCTTCATTCCTTTGTTATGTGTGATTAATACTTACTTCTGTGAGCCCTGTGTAATGCTTTGTGGTGCACGGGGATTTTATAATTGTTTTCAATAATTAAAAAAAGAGGGAATTCAAGGTCTTATGGAGGCTTTATATATAAAAATTCTTGTATACAGACACAATCTTAGTCGCACATGCTGTACGGTCGGCAATATTTTGGATTATAGAAAAACGCTAGCAAACCATTTTTTTTTTTACTTTTGCTTATGAATGATTTCATTTTACAAATTAATCTTGGTACTTTAAAATTTCTTAAATGCATTTAAATAAGTAGATTGCAGTTATGCACAGTATGATTATAGCATTTTAAATTTTTAGAAATCAATTAAAGTTTTTAGATGAAAATTTTAAACAGTATTTTTTTCTTACTCCAATCTAGTAATATAAGCTAGTGGTCTCCAATGGCCCTAGTGGCCGCGGTAGCAGAGTGGTCAAGGTATCGGATCGTGGCTGGCCTTGTCACGAGTTCGAGCCCCAGTACCACTAAAGGCCCCCCGTGTAGGGGTGTGATGCACGTTAAATCTGTCGAGAGGTCAAACATTCTTCCGTTGGTGTGGTAATTAGGAGAAGGGGGTGCCAGCTCAGGTGTCGTCCACGTCCCTTGATCATGGCTCAAATTACGTGGTCCGTCGCCAAAAGCCCTAGTGTAGCTGAATAATGTGACGTTAATATTCACTCACTCACCCTCGGTCTGTGGATCAAAGGACATCAGGCTTCCCGAAAAACATTAAATTATTTCCTGTGGAATACTATGTAGCGTTCTAGGGAGATAAAATCTTTAATTATTTTGTATTCCTTTTTTTGTGTAACTGAATGTTATTCAATTCCTATTCTCGCTCACTTATATTAATATATATTAATATATCTTGTTCAAATTTTTAATCGTAAAAAATAATTTTTATTTATCCATTCAAGTTAAAATACATTTTTTAAAACTTGTAGTGGGTGACACTTGTTGTCAATACAGCTCTTTCAAATATAAAACATATAAATTATTAATTAAATTTAAAAATGAACATGTGGTAAAATAAAAATAATAGTCCAACAGCATATATAGAAAGAAAACTTGTTCGTTGTATTCCTGTAGCGCAATGGAAAGGGCGTTGGACTTCTAATCCAAAGGTTTGGTGTTCGAATCCCACCTGGGATGGCTTAATTTCTGAGAACGTGATTTCTTTTTACTATATTATTTTATTAGAATAATTAAATTTAATTAATGAATAAATAGTAACAAATAAAAAAAAGAGTCCAACACCATTTGAAAGGAAAATGGAAAATTGCTAGGAAAATCGCTTTTTATTTTGTCACTTAATGTTGATGATTCTGTCATGTGTATATTCATATTTATATTTATCGGAACTATTTAATAAAAGTTTTTCTTTATTGGCATAAGTAGGAATTGACCTAATTTTTTAATATATTGCTTGTTTTGAAGGCAAGTTTAAGTACAATTAAAATAAAATTATTAAATCAAAACGATTTAAAATATAAACTCAGCGGCCGTCAGTAGGCCGCGGTAAAATTATCAAACATTGAACGGTCCGGAGTGGTAAAAAGGTTGGGAAGTACTGATATGAAGCAAATATAAGGGGATGGCCGGCACCATGAAACTATTTTTAATGCTGTAATCTCAATTCTAAATCTGAAAGTTTTCTACTGTATTTTTATGGCTATTCTACTTAGACCTTTGCTGTTTTGTAATATTCTTACACATTGCTTAGCGTTAAATTTGAATTACAGCAATTTAGAGTGCATATAAATATAAATCATTGTCTGGATGAATTATTTATAACTCTCCAAACTGTAATGTTCTGAGCGAAGAACTTTCTTATTGTTGAACCAACACATTTCATTTAGTAATGTGAATACATATGCCACAAATAGAACGTTCTTTAATGGTCATTCCGTTCATATACGAGTAATTAGGACCGAATGGACACTGGAAGCGTTAATCTGCAACTGCTCTACTAATCTCAGCTAGTTATTCTAATGGGTTGAAACGACAAACATTACCGACAACTGGATTTCGATGGTGCAGAATTGGTGTTATGTAGACCAATTATACCTTCTCTTAATGATATATAGCATTTGACATAAACAATAAATTGTTATGTAGCATGCCATCTTAGGTATCTAAGCAATATTTGTAGAATATTGCTGCAAATTTTGTATAATGAATGCTTAAAATAATGTATTTAATTTATATTTGGATGTGTAATACTTAAATATTACTCTCTGTTGCAGTTATTTTACGACAAAATTGTAATATTCGCAAGCAACGCCGTTCTACAATATACTGGCAATTCACTGGAAACTTGGCTCGAGAGCCAAGTTGGCATCAGTTTTAGCGATCATGTTGGTGAGCCTATGGATGCTTCTGAAAATTAATGGAGAAATATACTAATATCATGATCTATGATGTAAGCGTGTGTCGGGCTCATCGCGATTTCAACTAATATCCTATTGAATTTCTTTGGGGCCAGATTTTTCCAACCAACTCGAGAAGACAGACGTGAGAATGCAAATTAGGAATCTTATAAATAGTACAAGTTTAACGTACGTGGTGTGGCTATGAGAAGTGAATATACGAGTTCTATGCGTACAAACTCCCAAGTTAAAGTGAAAGGAAATCCCGAGCTCAAGATTTAATCCATCCGTACCTGTGAGATCAAGTTAAAGGTGGATACCATTCCACAAGAATAAAAGCCACGTCAGTTAGAATCAAGCGAATGGCTGTTCACCCAAGATATAGCGGTAAGACTGTTGAATTGAATTAATAAGAATTGTGTAGTTACTGAGATTAGAAATAGTCGGTAGTTAGATATAGTTGTCGGTTACGCGATTATTTGGTAATACGAATAGTGTGTCCTTTCACTTCAGATTCACTTGAATTGAATATTAGTACTATTATTGTATATTGTTTAAGTTAAGATCTTAATAAAGTTATATTAAGATAAATGATATGGCTGCTTCTTCGTTCCTTCCAACTCATCTAGGTCGCGAGGATAATGTAGAAGTGGGGCACCCCTGACAGGGTGCCTTACAAGCGGATTTTTCTCGAAAAATCCGTGCAGACTATAAATAGGGAGTTACTCGCCGAAACTGAGTCAGTATAGTTTTGAGCTTTTGGAGAGTTGCTTCAATCAAGCGATTGCTTGCGAATACATTACTTATTTGTATTTTTAGACGCTGATAGTTGTCTCAGCGCTGTAAGAGATGTGAAAACCTCCTGGGATTTATTTTGCAAATTTTAAATTTGTATCCTGCATTTCTAAGGATTGTTTTTATAGACACTAAATTTCCATCACTCCTGAAGAACTGTCTTGTTCTTTGAGACTGATAGCTTCAAATCCTGGAACCCCGATCCGCGCAGAAATATATACTAATAAGCAAGCTCTTTAAATAAATATGGAGCAAATTTTAGCTTAATTACATGTATATTTTACTTAGTTTTTTTCCTTAATTTCCAAAATGAAAAAAACTAATTTAATACAGCAGAACGTCGTTTATCCGAATCAATTGGGACCAGACACCGTTCGGATAACCGAAAACCGAATGCGATCCATGCAGTACATGAAACCGGACGCAAAATGAATATTGAAAATCATCAATGCGGGAAACGTGCTTAAAGAAAAAGCAAAATAGATGCAAAATGTCACAATTTTATCTTAAGTGAGGAAAATAATCACTTTCTTTTCGCTGTACCATTGCAAGGTCTCTGATTCGCTGATTTTTTCGCTGCAAGAGCTTAAAAAACACTTGTTCGGATATTTGACGCTCCGGATAATAAACGTTCGGATAAACGACGTTCTACTGTATGTATAATTTAAGAATAATATTACATAACGGAGGAATGCCTACGGATTATGAAATAATTTCATATTACAAAAATATGCAGCTTTAGGGGGAAAATAAATGACACATAAAAATAAAATATGTTACCGTGTTGTTTACTGTTAGATTATTTTGATACACAATATGTATTATAAATGGGCCAAGCGATTGAAAACAAAATTTAAAAGAATAAAATATTAATAAAGACGATGAGATAACGAAGTTGAAGACAAGGATAACTTTGTGAACCACAAAACACTTAATCCTTCCATGCAAAATTTTGCAAAATATTGTTTAAATGCCAATAGTATAGTATTTTAGAAAATACTTCAATATAAAAAAAGCTTTACAAATAACTTTTCCTTTGATATATGTTTAAAATTAAGCTCATTACTGGTGATAGGAGACACAAATTGAGAAACAAACAAATTTTAAAGCTGAGAATTCAAAGGAGATCACTTGTTTATCTTTATCATGTGACTGTCATGAATTGAGCCTTTTCTTTGGAAGCTAAATAATTGCTTTGATGCTACTACTTAGATGCTACCAGTAAAAATCAATTGAATAGAAAAGTTTTAAATTCTTGAATTCACAGAGTATATTATGAATATTTTGAATAAGTAACATATCAGTACACACACACACACACAGCTGTTTAAATAATTTAATTTTTATATTTCCACAATGAATTATAATAAAAACATTGTTCTATATGTGATAGCACCTTTTTTGGGAAAAATTTTAATTATTATTCTTATCCTCGCTGAGTGTATTGAAATATATTTCATTAAAACGTTAAAATTTTTTTTTCTTGATTAATCACAAAAATTGGTTCTATTCTGTACCTTAATAAATTCTAAAAATGTAGTTAGATGCATAATTTAGACACTCTGCTGTTTTTCTTCATTATTAATATTATTTTTCACCTTCTTCAATGATTCATCTCTTCAAGGCAATTTGTTTTATTTGTTTTTTGTGGCCAAGGCAGCAGGCGGTTTTCGTTCATGAACAAGTTAAACGATACCGCGGTGTGATATTTTGTTACGTATTTTTTATTTTAAGGTTGCTATAAAATAAAGAAATGGCGCCAAAAGCAGGAAATAGAAACTTATTTATCGTGAATGAATAATGCATTCGAAGAAATAGTATTTTATGAGAAATACGGGTCTTTTACAATAATTTAAATGTCTGATGATTTATTGTTATTAGAAATTATAATTGGTATTATTAGTTATATTAATAATGATGTAAGAAAATGATATATGTAATAGTATATTTAATGTTAAAATAATGAAAAAGTTTCAAATCAATAATAAAAAAATTGTAAATTGAATTATACGTGTATTTTTTAATCGCATGAGAGACGCGCACTCGTGAGTTTTGCTTACATATGTCTCTCATTATTGTTGATAAAAAAATATATACTTTTTAAAAAAAAGTTTCTACAAAAAGTAAAAGTTGGCAACAGCGAAATTGATTGGCTGGAAACAGGTGATTGCATTTATCACGTGACTGTGATTTCACATGAAATTAACCCATTCTGGTAAAGATTAAAATCAAAAGATTGAATTTAATGAACTAGAATTTTTATAATATATAACTTCGAAGTGGATTTATCCATATTTTACCACAACAAAGGGGAGAAATTTTAAGAAAAAAACCCGATATTTATTTCTATTGGTGGTAACGCTGAAAATGATGTGAACTTTTTTCAAAATTCCTAGTTCAGACTCTCTGGAGAAGTCTTTACTTTATATATCATTATTATAGAAGCATTTTTTGTAAAAGGAGAACGTTTTGAAAAAGGGTTACTCTAAGTTAATTTTTTGCCAAAATAATGTATTTAAATAATTTTTTTTGTCATAATGTCCTTAAAATAATTTTATTCATATATTCTAATCTAAGTGACACTAAATATCATGAAAATTATCCGTTTATGCGCTTTTTTTAAAATCTTGGTTCCGAATGTAGTCGGATACCTTAAATATTTTAATGAATATTATCTCAAAAGCAGTATAATTACATGTAATGACATGTACGCAACAGCATGTAAAACGTGTTTCATCAACTTCTAATATTATTAAAAACCTTTTCGAAAGTTAGCACTAAATTAAAGTTCAATAGCACCGGTAAAAAACGAGTTTTACACAAATATGTGTTTTCTTCCAAACTTCACACTTTGTGTAACTTAATTTTTTTTATACCTTAAATTTTACAAGGGGGTAGTTTAGTTTGTTCGTTTCAATATTCAATAACAATTTCACGTCGTAAACACTGAGAACTATGAGTAAAATGTAATTATTTAAATAACTAGTTTAATCAATTAGTGTAGAAAATTTAGGTCAAGTGAGCGCTTGAAAATACGAAGAAAAATCTCTTAAAAGTTTCGACCCAGACATAGTTACAAATTGAGCAAAAGAAAAAACCCATTAAAAATAGGAATTTTATCATTCCAAATAATTTTTTGTACCTAAGATATTCAAAATTTTACGTTTTACCTTAAAATAAAATTAAACCACATCAAAGTTAATATTTAATAAGAATTTCTTTAAAAGTTCCTCTAAATTAAATATTTCACAAGTTCCTTTTTCAACAAACGACAAATTGGTGTTGTTTAACTTCAAAAATATACACCAAAAACCTACAAAATTCTTCCAAAAGTGCGCTCAGTCACCGAAAAAGCCAACCTTCTTTCGGAACCGCAGCGCAGGTGCAAAATTCACGTTCTGAAAGTCCGCTGACGCCGACTGTGCGTTCTCTAAGGGACAGGTTTAGGTCTTTGCGTGTAACAACATGCAAGGCAGCTGTCCGCGGTGTCAAAAAACCTCTTGCCTGCTCCCTTCAGACGTCAAGTCTTAGTCTCCCGGGAGCTGGTTTGATATATAAAACCTCTCCGCACGAAGAAGATATCTGCAGCTGGTGGAAAGCCAACGGACAGAAACAATAAGAACACCAGACGAATTGCAAATCGAAGAAGTCCACAGAGACGTTAATAAAATATTCTTTTTTTTTTACCCTTTGCAGAGAAAGAGGCATAAAATGTATCTGCGTGATTCCACAGACTTTCGAAGTTTCAGATACACAGTTTCGTGTGATTAGAATATCTTGTTTCTTGCGCAAAATGGCGCGATATTTAGAACGTTTTGAAGAAGTAAAATCCATATTTCTTGCCCGCAAATATGAGTATTACTTAGAATGAAATAATGATTTTATTAAGGTATACGACTACTAGCGACAATTTTTTTTTATTTTTAAATGGAGATATGGGAATTTTTTTGTGGTTTTTGGATTTTTTTAGAACATTTTGAGAAAAATATGCTAATATTAAGAAGAGAAAAAGAAATTCTTATTACTAAAATGGGAAAAATTGACAAATAATTACATAAAAGGGGCTCATTCTGTACAAAAAGTTTATGAACAAATTTTCAATTTTTGAAGTTTGATGTGTTGTTTTGTTATTCATTTTTGAAATGACCTACAGAGTAAGATATAATTTAATTTTTACAGAAACTAGAGCAATTTATATGAAAAAAAAACAGTGATTATATATTAACAGCTTACAAAAACAGTGATTATATCTACATAAGGGACTGTAAGTTTTGCAATAAAACAGGGATTGATAAATCTGGGGGTTAAAAACACTTCTACTATTATACAGAACATGCACAAAATTTTTTAGTTAATTATTTTCAAAACTTTTTGAGCAATCACTGTCCCCGTTTTTGAGCATTTAAAAAAACATATTTCGAGTAAAACGCTTTTTAAAGTATGACGCATTGCTTAAAGTAGTGACATCTGCTTTTACTAAAACACTTGTAGTTTTTGTTTCAGTGAATGGAAAATAAAAAGTTTGAAATTTTTATAAAGCTAATAAGATGGCATATAAACTAAAATCATAAAAAAAATGTCAATTTTTGTCAAAATTCACAATTTTAGGTTGGTCAGGTACCTTAAAGGAAAAAAAATTCTTTTAAACAATCAAATACAGTAAGGATTAAAAGGGTTCAATTATAACAGAACGGGCTACTACAGTGCTTTTTTATCGTATAGTGATGACAACTAAGCTCTGATGATTCCAACGCGTTGCAATGATTATGCGTGGATAGTAAAGTGAAAAAGAATCAATAACTCTGTTTTAATTCAATTTTTTTAAATATAATAAAAATACATTTTGTTGCAAATTACAGAAATATAATTTTACTTTATGGTAAAAATTAATTAACTTTTAAGAGGTCTCAGGGGTGTTGAATTTCTCTAGAGTTCTGAAAATATAAACGATTTTCAAACGTGTATAATTCTTTTAAATTTAAATTAAATGATTCGAATATTTTACGTATTATTTAAAATAGAATGGGGCTTCATAAAAGTATAAAATGTTTAAAATATAATAATAATTTTAAAAGTCATAAGCATATGAAAATTCTATAATAAATATTAAGTATTTTTTGCTTTGCGCACGCTATTTTCTAAAATATTAGCCTCTGATGTATAGAATTTTATAGAATTATACACACACACACAATGCATCATACTCTTTAAACCCTACCTAATTTTAGTATTATATACCTTTTGTATTTCAAAATATTTGTAAAATATTGCAATTTTTTAAATATTTTTTAAAAATGCATATTTTTTATTTATTAATATGTAAGTTATTATTCTATTTATATAAAATTAGCTACAAAGTATAAAGAATAAATTTGTCTTTATAAATCAACTTATAGCTAGTAATTAAACCTACTTTTTTAGAAAATAGCATGCGCGACGTAAAACTTTATAAATATTTCTTATAGAAAAGTTTCTTATTTTCATATACTTATAATTTTTAAAATTATTATTATATTTTAAACATTTTATACTTTTCTGAAGCCCCATTCCTTTACAAGTAATGGGTAAAAGATTCGAATTATTTAACTTAAATTTAAAGAAATTATACCTGTTTAAAAATTGTTTATATTTTCAGACCTCCAGAGAAATTAAACACCCCTGTGACCTCTAAACGGAAATCTGTTTAAAAAAAGGAAATTAATTGTAACATTATTTTCTACTTTTTAAACTATATTTAGTTGGCATTTATTGATATAATATTAGAACCATGAATTGAAATATAAAAAGAATTTTAGGTTATATAATAATAATCAGTAACACTTTAATACTTCTTGACGTTCTGGGCCCGGTGCAAAAGTAGATCCCACCTTCGACCCTTATAAGTAGACAATACATGGCATACAATGTCAAATACTCGTATGGGCAATAACCCATAACAAATAAATGTGCTTGATTCACAATTTTTCAAACCTAGGCACAAACTTACTCCTCCGACTTCTGGCTTTCGACTAATTAAATAATAGGGGCATATGGTGATAGGTCAAGGCCTAGACACAGACGACGGACATAATATAGCAATGCAATCTGCACTATTAACAGTTAGCATATAACTCGAAATTCCCGGTTTTTCGGAGAATATGTCAGAGAATATTTGAGCATTAAAATTGTACCGATCATGATGTTATTGATCGCTCCCCCCACCACCACTAGAGGCCGAGGCTCTAGTCACAGGCCCAGTTGGCGAATGCCTTATGGTGGACCTCTATGGGTACGAAACTATTATTTCGACATTTGCCAACCATTACTTGCAACTTTAAGTAATTTTATTTCTGGATTTTGTGTTTCCTTATGAAAAATATTTAATATTGGCTTTAACAAACCTAAATTTAATATCTTACAATAAAGCCATATTAAAAATAAAACGGATTCTTCCGCTTATTTTAGGATAACGTACCTAAGTTTTAATTATAAGAATAATGGTAATATCACCATCATCTATCATTTTTTTTTACTTCTAGAGCTTCGAAAAATAAAAAGTGTAACGGTGATGACGTGGCAAGCCAGTATACATTAATATTTGCTTAGAGATATTATAGCATAGAAAAAAATTGAAGAAGAAATAGGTATCATGTTACATTATTAAATTGAAACATCGTAACTTCTGTTAGCCTTAGGATTAGTATTAGATTGAGAGTCTCTCTCTGAGTCCGCTAGGGGGCGATGTTGAATTCGTTACAGACAATTTACTTTCTCTCACATTTGTTTTCTTGCGAAACAAATAAAGAAGGATTAAATTATTGACAAAACAAATTCCTGTATTTCCTCGGGTAAATATTATTTTTCGATCTTTACTATATAAGTAGATTTCAATACTATTGAAAATCGAACAGAACGTGATTTCCCGCCATTAAACATTCCAAGCCATAAGGCAATAAAGTTTAAAAATAGGAAAAATACAGCACTATTTGTTTTGAAAAATCGAAAGGGATTCTAAAAACTTAAATAAACTTCAATAAACATCGTTGTCACAAAAAGAAATAGTTATAAATAAAGATCAATGTTTCTTGCACATTCGAGAACAAACAGATCACTGAAAATTCCAAAATAAGTAATCTTTCAACAAATGGGTTAAACAGTAAATTTTTACAAATATTACCGATATGCAAGTGATGATTTTATTAACCGAAAACAGAAGACCTTAAACAAAAAAAAAAATCGATAAAAAACCAATAAAAAGGTTTCTATAACGGTTTGATTCTTTCACGCACTCTGATTCCCTTTGTCCAATTGCAGACCAAATATAACCACATCCAAGTTCTTTTATGGCTATTTATTTATCAAGTTAAAAGAGATTTTCGAGAGAAAAAAAATAAAATCTTCTACTTTCTTTTGTGTATAGTTCTCCCGCGTTAACATATACTTGGTTGGAATTTCAACGATTTTAGATAGCCAGAAACCACCAACATATATCAATAGGAAGGAGAAAAAAATACTGAGGCTTTACAAACCAATTACGAGACGAAATGGTAGTGAGGGGTGTAAAGGGAGGGAGGTAAAAGAATAAAAGAGGAGTTATTTAGAAGTAAGTGAAAACATTTTCTTTTGAAATCTGCTTCTAAATAACTTATGAACAGTACTTCGTTTTGGTAAGTACTAGAAGTATGAAAGAAATAGGAATCAAATATTCTTTAACGAAATAAATTCTGGGCTTTTTTTTGAAAAATAACTTAACTACTCCAGCTCTATACAAGTATATATAAAGACTTAAAAAAGGGAAAAGTTCTTTTAACAATATTTTCGCATGAACTGTTTATTATTTGAAATTGATGTAAATGATAATGGAGTCTCTTTTCAATAGGAAATGGATTTTAGGAACACGTAAAAGAATTTTTTTTCCTGTAGAATCGTATACCAATTTTTGAAGTGTAGACTAGAAAAGTAGTTTAAAAATAAACAAACATATAATAACAAACACTTTTTAAATTTGTTTCGTATTTCCACTTAAAATTATATGAATGTATTAACAATACCAGCTTGTTTTATCTTAAATTCCTATGTATACTTAAGAAACGTATAAACTATACATCTAACAAGACAGAGTGTAAGAGGCGCGTGCGCCTCTCTCGCGGCACCTAGATGTGTGGGAGGAAGGGAAGAAACACTCGACATGATTCAATTAATCTATTTATTTCCACACTATGAGCATAGACTATTTCAACTAATAATAGAAAGAGAATGTCTCAATGATAACCGTGAAAGTGGAACAACGACAGTAAAACGTCAGTGATTAGGAGATTAACAAACTTGAGCTTTATCTTAAGAGGTGTTGGAAAGCTAAAATCTTATTTTTTTGACAATTTGAGATTTTTACATTTTCAAGTTGTATAGATTTTAAACTTTCTAAAAATACCTTACTTTAACCTCTAGTGTATTTAGAAGCCCTTAAAACGTATTTTTATATAATCGTTGAATTTGGGCCACGCCCATTTTAATGGCGAAAATTGTAAACAAATTACTTTGTTTTTGCTTAAAAGTGTAACGACTGATATAAACCAAAACATGTATCTTTTATTTTAAATTGAGCCTTTTATTTTTTAATTTCCTAGCCGATTAGAAATCTCACTGTATAACATTAAAATCAATTTATCTCAAAATGTAAATTTTAATGTGTGATGTACCTTTTCTGAGAAACTACTGTTAACAGATATGTAAATTTTTTATGAATTATTTATAATGATGTCTAATATATACTAAAATGAGCTTTTTGTAAAAAACTCAAAAATTAAATTTTTACAAATTTTTTAAGTAAAAAATGGGTCAAATTTCGCAATGTTTGATAAAATATTTCATAATTTCTTAAAAAATTCAAAATTAGCTAAAAGCTCATTTTAGTATAATGAGAGAGGTGTACTTTAATAGTATGAAAAATTTCAAGTATGTACATAAAATAGATTTTGAGAAAAGGTACATCGAAAACAGCCAATTTAACATTGTCAGTATAGAGAGAGAGAGAGAGAGAGAGGTTTCCAACTCCCCTTAATTAAGGATCTAACCTATTATCCGATTTAATGTAATCTTAATTCAATCTTAGTGAACAATCGCCACTTTAAAGTTTCCTTCTAATAAGAATCAAATCACTATAATTCTAATATTCCTTCAGTAGCACAGAATCTCACCTGGCCCTAGTATATCTCTTCTCTATTTCTCTCCTTCAACTTAGAAAACCTCGCCCATTTATAGTAAATTAATTTAAATATCGCGATTCTCTTCTTCTGAAGGGTTGGTTGTGAATAATGCAAATAGATAGCCCAAAGATTACCCAAGAGGACTAATTGGAAAAACGCGTATAGATCCGTCACAAGAGGAATCCCAAATTCTGGAGAACCAAGAACTAGAAACCAATATGTAAACAAAAAGTTAATTGACCAAAATGGATAACTAATATGTTTTCTAAAGCTAGTACTGACTAAGGGCAGTAAAGTAGGGTTAAGCGTGCTTAATAGGATTCTAACTTTTCCATTTAGGAGAAAAATTACATTTAATAACGCAAGAGAAAATGAATATAAACCAAGATTGAAAATTACTTAGACTTAAAATTTGCACTTAGAAACAAACAATAACAGTCATTTATGGATAAAAATTGAATTATAATTGGTTACGAAACCAGCGATTTAAACCAGTGATCCGTCGCTGAATTTAAGAGATAAAGAAATGAAGTGAAAATAAGAACACAATGTACATTTTTAGATGAGACTTATAGGAACGAATTAGCATGGTTCGTGCTAAGAAAACAGCCTAGTACTGATTAAAGAAAAAGCTCTTCAACTTGGCGAAAAGTTAATATGAAACATTTTTTGGATTGATTGTTTAAAAAAAAAAAAAAAAAGAAATGATTTTTAAACTTCTCTATTAGTCATTATTTTAAAATCACTTATTTACGTAATTGGTAGGTAATCATGTACTTATAGTATTTTTCAGTAGCGTAATGGAGAACATTAGGGTCCCATAAACTTAGATTTTGGACCCTAAGCATAAATATGTACTTAGTGTCAGTCAAGCTTTGGGCTCCATAGAGTCCATGTCCCTCTCCCGCAATGTAGGGGTGTACGTTACACCACTAGTATTTTCAGCTCTTGAATAAAAATTATGTAAATTCTATGTATTATTTCCATTCCAAATGGAAAGGGAAAATGCAAAAAAATGTGTATTTCTTAGGCTCCGATATGACGAATAACGCTGAATTAACGAATAAAATATTCAGTTCCGGTAAATTCGTTAAATCGGGGACCGACTGTATCAATTTTTAACCAGTTAAAACTGTGTTGACGTGTATACTCGTCATGGAGAGTTGCAGGATTTTGTGTCATGACGTATATACTCGCCATGCGTAAAAAATAGTGACCATTTGACAGTTTCAATTGTACTTTTTGAGAAAAACCAAACATATTCTCAAATTTCAGGATATTTAGAATATTTTGAAGCCAGGCCAGAGTAAAACAAATAAATAAATAAAAAATGAAAAATTTAAGATAAACTCATGCTTCTCCAAAAACCCCGGCTGAAACAGCGTATATGTTTGCATGCTGAATTTATTTATGTGCAATGATAATGCATTTTAGATGTTAGCCTAAAATTGGTAAAGGGAAAAGTGGGAGAGTCCACAAGAGGAATTGAAATTCTCTCTCTCTTTCTCTCTCTCTCTCTTTATATGTATTTAATATTTTTGCGTTTTACGAGTAATATGTATGTAATATATGTTTATGTTAACCAAATAAATAAGTATTAGTAATAAAAAAATAGGTAATTTTATAAAATAAACCCATATTTTTGATCCAATATTTTAACAGTGATACTTACTCTATGATTGACGTGTATACTAGTCATTGCTCGATTTCCGTGAAACACATAGTTGCCCCCTCTCAAACGAGGATGGCACAGTTAACTGGTTAAGTACAAACTCTATTTCTTGTTTACCTTTGCACCATTTCAACTTTAAATAAACAACAAAAAAAAACAGTTTTGACGGATTAAAAATGCAATTTCAATCCAACTCTTTATTCCAAGAGAATCTATTTTTAATAAGAGAAGAAAAACCAGCTTATATTTGTAAATATGAGAGGATTTAAACAAGAAAAAAAATATTTTTCTCTTCCTCAAGAACTTTAATTTTCTTGTCAAACAAACAAAGTGAAGTTTCATTTTCACTTCTCTTTTGTTTCAATTTTATTTGTAAGATTCAAATATTTCCCCATTCACCTAATGTTTCTCCTTCAGTGTTTTCCTACCAACAAAATAAAAAAAAAATGCTTCCGAATTCAAAGCTGGATATTTTTCTCCCCTTTTTCCCGGAACAGATATTAAAATTCAGGTTTATTATTTTCCAGGAAAACTCAGTTCGAAAGATCTGCTTCATTTGTGGGTAATTTTCTTTTCTATCGCACATTTACCTGAATAGATATGCGTTGTCACAAGCGGGGAAAGTAAAAAGAATTTTAAGTTTTCGTGAAACAAGACAGATATAAATTGAAGTACACAGATATAACTCTTGCCAGTCGTATATGTTAAGATAAACAGGAAGTCAAAGTGTGCGATTTGTTTCGTTCTTTTTCTTTGTATAATTTCAAATGCATTTGTTTTATATCACTTGGTTTCTCAATACGTTGCAATTCACTATTCGTATTTTGCTTATAAGACTATTTTTAATGCAAATAAAGGGATTTATCGATGGTTAATGTTAATGAATTATAATACGTAAATTACAGGTTCGTCAGAAATCTGCACGGTTGTGATATTTTCTAATCAGTTATCTAGATATTATTTTTCAAACTGCCATAGTTAACGCTGGAGTTTTAAAAATTTATGTCATCCGTATAATATTTATTTATAAAATTATAATTGAACATTCAAATGTTCAAGTGAGAGAGAGAGAGAGGGAGAGTGAGAGTTATATTTACTATAAATCTTCAAGAGGGGCTATTGGCTACGGACTTCATAATTTTGACATATATAGAGATTAACTTGTATATTAGCGTAGTATGTCTGGTATTTATTTATGTTTGGTACGCTCTTTATTTGTATGATCCTAAACATACATTTCAAAAATGAGGTTCATTTGTATGTTCAAAGATAACATTCATTTGCATGTTCAAATAAGAAGTTCATTTGTTATTTAACAAAGTTCGTTTGTATGTTCAAAGATGAAATTCATTTGCATGTTCAAAGGTGATATTCACATTTGCATGTTCAAATAAGAAGATCATTTGTTGTTTAAAAAAGAAGTTCATTTGTAGGTTTAGAAAAAAAGTTCATTTGTATGTTTAGAAAAAGAACATTTTCTGTTTGCTCAAAGATGTTCATGAGTAAATAGAAAAAAGAAAATAGATTTTCATTTGTATCATCATTTTGTTCATTCATATTTTCTGAACATATTCAATCAAGAACGAATTTCGGAAGCTAAAGCCATTATGCTACAGGAGTAAAAATTCAAGCATAAAATCTTTACAAATAAAATATTAAAAAGGTAAATTTCAATGGGAACAAACAAAAAATTATTTTCTTTTTTTGGAGTAACACAAATTTTTCATAACATCTTGAAAGTTAAGTATACAAGCTAGAGTTTAGTTTAAAACTTAACATGCGATTCAATTACTGTAAGTTTAACTGTAACAGTGTTATGAGTATTCATAATATATTGAATATCTGATTTAATGCTTGATTTTTTTTTATGTAATTGAATAACATCTATACTTTTCAATTGGAAAATAATTCAACTAAAATAAAAATTCCTTTCTTTTACATTAACTTTAAATTTCTTACGCATTTCTCCAAAATTATTCCTGTTGCAGTTAGCATTTAATTGTGGACAGTTAAAACTACAATTATCTATTAGTTTTCGTTACTACAATTATACTCAATATAACCTAGATAAAAAAAATTAGAAACAATTTATTTAAAAATAAAAACGAAAAACTCTTTCTAGTACAAATTTGATCGTTCCATGTGAAATCAGAAAACAATTTTCATTAGTAATGGAATACTTGTAACAGTTGTCATATTTTACTGTAATTTCACCAAAAGTGCCATAAACAATAAATTCTAGCAACCCTATGAACAACTATCAAACGTTAAATATAGAAACCTTGGTGAAAAACGTAAAAGGGGTAAAAGCAGTGTAAAACTGCTTATTTTACGAAGTGAGTTCTATTGCTGGAAAAAGCAATTTACACACTCCCAACATTAAAAGGTATTGCGTGGCTGGGGGCCAAAAATTTATTTCGAGCAATATAATCTAGTTTTGGGTGATATTATCTAGTAATGTAATCTAGTCAGTTGAGGAACGAATATTGAAAAAAAAGTTATTTAACTGTTATTAAAAAGAAATATAATTTTTTAAAAATCTTGTTTAAATAAGATACTAAATTTAAGCGAAGTTGAGTAGGGCTATAAAAAATGGATACAAGATGCCATATATAAATTTTTTTTAGAGTTATTGTTATTTTAATCAGTTATAAAAGTACATTTAAGTACTTTGTTTTTGAGTTGTATTTTTTTACCACATTTAATGAAATAATATTTAAAAGAAATAATTCTCATTAGGGTTACATAGATTAATTGATTATTTATTAACGTGTGTTTTGAAGCTACACCAAGGCTTAGAGGGGGACTTAATAATTTTAAACGATGGTTTTATTAACGTCGCACTATACAACAACACAGCTATTGGCGACAGACTTTGTAATTTTCAACAAGTGACGAGAACGACACCTGAGCTGGTGGTCTCTCTCCTAACTACCACACCATGCCAAAAAAAGGACTTCTAGCATCAGCAGATTTAACATGCATCAGCCTCTCCGCTGGGACCCCCCTGGTCCTCAGAGGTATCAGCTCTCGAGCCCGCAACACTCTGGCCTCGAGAATTCGTGATAATATCCACAAGGCTATCACGGCACCTCGTAATTTTGAATCACGGCTAAGGGAAAGAATGACATGAAAATTGGCACCTCCACTCTTCAAAGTTCCACAGCACACCAAAGGTCTTTCAGCCTCGACTAGTAAGCTTCCAGGACTTGAGCCAACAATTCAACACAAAAGCACTAACCATGGCCACTTGGCTATCACGGCCACTAAAGAACCAAAGGTAAAATAAACGAAATAAAAAAATGATTCAAAAAATACTGTTACTAATTATACATAATTATCAAAATCAAATTATGTTTCGGTAATTAAGGGTTTTTACGTTAGGGGATTTATTATTTTTCAATAGCTCCTTGGTTAAATTAACTTTTCACAAATAGTTTTAGGGAATTTAAAGTGTACTTTGTTATTTAATTGAAAGAGCCACTAAACGTTGAAATTGCAATTTTGTGTGTAGTAAAACGAATCACGTAATGTTTAGATTTACTTTTAGGGATTTATTTAAAAACTTCAAAATGATAGAAATATTTGGAATATTTTTTTAAATCCGTGTAAAATTCTGAATTTTTAACCAGCTGAAAACATAATGTGCTGTTAGTGGCATGTGATACATTAAGTACTGTAACATGTATTTAAAATGTGAAATGTTTAATAAGTAATACAAAAATACATACAATATAAAATTTAAAATTGAGCACATATTTTATGAAAATATTATGTACAATTTTCCCTCACAAGGAGAAATAAAAAAAAACACTGAAGAAAATGTCAAAATATTGTATAAACTTAAAAAGTTACGACTATTTTGTAGCACAATTTTCGGTTTATACAACAAAAATATATATTTAAGAATAATTTTTCTTAATTATTATTACTATTTAATTTTATGAAGAAAAGAACAAGACTGAGTGAAGCATATTTAAGAATTTCATCTTAAAAAGTCAACACACTATGAAGGATTTTTTATTTAATTATTGTAATAATTTAGTTTAATAACAATGTTAATAATAAAGTTTTCGGTTGCGTCAAACTTTTACATCTATTATCAAAAATAAATTATAATTCCTTATGTCTATATAACAAATTAAAATTTGTATTCTTTAATAGAACTTTGCCTTACTTAAGACTCCTAAGCCTAATAAGATGAAGAATACAAAAATTCAAAGCTTTAGAACAATAAAGCGAATTATACTGACTCTAAGGATTGATTGCGACAAGTCTAGTAATTATTACGCACTTAATTAGAATGCACTACACACGTTAATAAAATATTCCATATTACAGGAATTTGAGGGGTTTATTTAAATTGTTATACGTGAATTCTCTCTCTCGTACATAAAGAGATTAGTCTCTACGCGAACTAATTGCATATATTTGGTTATTCAAATACAAGACACGAGAGTATTTGTTGATCGAACATTCAATTGTTCGTAATATTTCTCTAATGTATTGGAACTCATCAGTTTTAACTCATTGTATTTTGAAATTGAAATATTGCATTTCGGTGTAATACAAAACTTTTAATAATTAAAATTCAGATTCCTTTGAAAATAGATAGAGTATAGAATGTTATTAAAAATATCTTAATTTCTTTGTGTAGCAAAAATAGATACCTACGGAAATTTTGAACTGAACGGGTTAATTTAAAATTACGCTCTGAACCGTGATTTTGCAAAAGTATATTAATGAAAAATGATTTTGATATATAGTGTCAGTTGAATTTGAATATGCATATAAACTTGTTTTAAGAATAATATTGCAATAAAAATTATTTAAATGCATTTTGTCAAAAAATGACATGTTTTCAAAACATTCTTCTTTTATAAAAATGCTTCAATAATAATGTTTTGTATATATAATATATAGCTAAAACTTCTATGCAAAGCCTGAACTAGGATTTTTAAAATATGTAATTTAGGAAAACTATTTATATTTAATATATTAGAGTAGGGCGCACAATTTTAACAGATAATACCAAATATTATTGCAATTGATTGTAACTCTGAAAATAATGTGAATTTTTCAAAAAATAGTTGAGGTTTTGTATAGAGATATTAGCTTTATGTAAGAAAATATAATCATTACAGAAGCATGTCTCATAAAAGAACAATCATTCGAATGCTCGTAACTATTCTTTAAGTTTTTACCAAAAAATTGTATTTAAATAATTTTTTAGAAGTACTATTCGTCAAACCATTTATTTTATATGTATATTTTAATTCAAATGACACTAAACATAAAAAAGTTATACACATTTATACGCATTTTAAAAATCACGTTTCTGAATGTAGACAATCACGTTAAGACAACGTTATTTTTAATAAGAAATATTTTAACAAAAAAAATTAAGAGAAATATTAGATATTTCTATAATTCTTAGAATAGCGAACTTTTTCTTTTAATATATGAATACTGAAAAGTTTGAGACTTCTACATTAAATTTAAACTAATTCTGAGTTAGTGAAACATATTTCATTCCATTATAAAACACAATTATTCAGGCTTGCAATTAAGTTGTGATAGAGCAATTTGTTTGAGAATTCCAGCCCTTCTCTTTTCTTCCTTAATTTTATACTTAAATAGCTATTTCGATTAGCAATTTCTTGATTAAGTAAGAGTAGTATAAGAATGCATTATTATATAACACATCAAAGATAATACTAATACTTCTATCAAACTATTTTGAAAATGTTCTTATTGGCAACAGTTCTTAGACAACTTGCGTAAAAAATAATTTATACAACGTTTTGATAGTTTTTTCATCTGCTAAATGACATTATTGTTAATTCTGATATTTTATTGCAGTATGCCGATAATTTATACCAAAGTATACTAGTAATTTTATCTGAAGTGTACTAATAATTTGTACTGAAATATGTTAATAATTTATGCTGAAATATATCATTACATGAAATAGGTTATTTATGCTAAAATAAACTGATAATTTATATTCAAGTTTGTAGATAATTTTTATTCAAGTTTAATGATAATTTATAATACACTAATAAGTTTAATAAAATTTACTGATAACTTATAATACACTGATCATTTTTACTGCACTATAGTGATAATTCATATGCAAGTTTACTGATAATAATAATATACTGATAATTTTTACAAAAGCTTACTGATAACTTATTCGAGTATTATATTGATCATTTACACTGAAGTATAATGGTAGTTTACGGTGAAATATACTGATAATTTATATTCAAGTTTACTGATAATTTTTACTAAAGTATACTGATAACTTATGATATACTGATAATTTACACTGAAATATATTGGTAATTTATGCTGATAATTTATAATCTACTTATAATTAATATGGAAGTATACTGAAATTTATATAGGTGCATACAGATAATTTATATTATACTGATAATTTTTACTAAAGCATACTGATAACTCATAACTTATTAATTTTTATTGAAGTAGGCTGATAGTTTATATTATAATAATAAAAATAATAGTGAATTTATTGAAGTATATAACATATGAAGAATAGTGAAGATAATTTATATTGAAGCATATTGATAATTTATACTGGAATTTACTTCAGTATAAATTATTATAATAAGGCACAGTGTGTAGCAAAAGAATTACAGCCAGTGTGAAATCATTATGCATATTTAGATAGTTAATTTTTTGGAGAGGCAAAGATTTTGGTTTAGATATTGTTAAGTTAAAAAATAAATTACTGCAATTTTGATATGGCAATCATTATTCTAAATAATACTGCAAATAACTGGTTCTGGTGCAAAGAACATTGACACCGTAATATTTTACTTATATATTTCAAAATTTTTATACAACGAAAAACCCAGCTGCTATTTGAAGGAAATAAGTAGAATTCACAAATTAATTCGTGTATATAAACCGAGAGTTTATTTTTTTCAAAAATTTATCCAAAATTCTAAGCCCGTATATAAGCAAAGTTAAAAAAAAAAATCTGTAATTTCTGTAATTTTTAAACATGTTGCCATGAGGGGGATAACGTTTCTAAGCTGTTAGAACGTGTGGACAATTTTCCAATTAAACTGTTGTAAAGTAAAACACCAGACGCCAACGACAATATAGTTTTACTTATGGTAAACCTACCTGAAACTAACACATTCTTTTTATTCAATTAATGCGAGACGTGTCCGGAAACTGAGTACTGCTTTGTTTTACTGCAAACCCATTGGTAGTTTTGCAGCTTAATACTTGTGCACACGTGCTTCTGGTTGATTGTCAGTCCACAATGACGACATTACAGTCGGATTGTGTTGATTTTACACGTGTTAAGGAGCGTTCAAAATGTTTAAAACGATTGCCGATCCCGCCGACTGTGAAGTAAACTCTGAAATCTGTTTTTGATCGCAAGGATTCTTAAACCAGTTGAAATTCATCGTCACTTTGCAGAGCTTTATGACGAAAATGTAATGAGTGATGAATGGTTAGAAAGGGAGTCTGGCAATTCAATGATGGGCGTGCCAAAGTTCATGATGAAGCACGGAATGGGAAACCTTTTGCTGTTAATGATGGTTGGGTAGAAAGAATAAATTCGTGAAAACAGACAGTTACCGATAAGATCGCTTTGTAATGAGTTTAACAAATTTCGAAAACTGTTCACTGGCGGCATCCGTTTTTGAAGAAGGTATTGAAAAGTTTATTTCCCAATATGAAAAATGCCTGAACAATTGTTGTAATTAGTTTCCAACATTCTCTTTCATGTAAAATAATTTTTTTAAAGAAAAAAGTTTTCTTATTCGAGTTTTTTCCAAAATGTACTCAATTTCCGGACATGCTTCATATCATGAACACTTGTCTCTCTCTGTGTGTTAATCTTGTTTTCAAGTCAATTTTTTTTCTTTTTTGAAAGCGAATAGTAAGAGAAATTTGTACTACATTTCAAACTACAGCCTCTGACATCCAATGAATGAAGGTAATTTTTACAAACTACTCCGAAACTAGAGTTTTGACAGTGACTTTGAAGAATTTATGGGACGTTTTCTTCTTTTTTTGACCAAAAGTTCTTTTCAAAAAAAATGTTAAATGATTAAAATGTCTCGCGCATGGCCAACGAACACTAATAAAAAATTCGTTTCTTCTGAACTACGCTTCCTCCGAGACTAGAGGATCCGTTTTTCAGTCGACCTCCTTACTTTAACTTTATAAAAGTTCCCCCAAAGTTCTCGGCTTATACCTGGTAATCTCTTGTGAATATAACTTAGTATCTATCCGTCTCTATTTTTTAATGTAAATGCACTTTTAAGATATCGAACCTCTTTCAATTCGCGGATTTTTCAAAAATGGACAAAAAAATATCCTTGTAGGCCAGCTTATTAGATTTACTCGAAAAAATATCAAGTTCTTTTATTTTTCATTCACTAGAACAAAAGTTACAACTTCTTAAGTCTTCTTAAGACCCTGGACCCCTACACAAATTTAAGCTCCATCTCCATGAGCCTTTAAAAGTAGAAAGTGCATAGTGAACGTTTTCAAATACTGGTGCAAGCAATAAATAACCCAAAACAAATAAATGTTCCTGGCTTACAATTCCACAAATCATCTCGACCGACTACCGCCTTTTTACTCAATGATTAAAAATGGCGTCTGCTGGTAAGTCTAGGCTTAGACATGGACGACGGTCATCACATGTAGCCAGTTGACACATTGTCCGAAATTCCCAGAATTCTCAGA
Source organism: Trichonephila clavipes (assembly GCA_019973935.1). NCBI lineage: Eukaryota > Metazoa > Arthropoda > Arachnida > Araneae > Nephilidae > Trichonephila > Trichonephila clavipes. Next base: position 310,053 of record BMAU01005857.1, read on the forward strand.
ATACTGCCGAAAACAACATTTGACCTTTGAAATTATTCGAATTATGACCTTATTAAGATTTCTCGAGAACGAAACGAGGCCCACATTATGTCCGAGGCCCTGGGTCTGGACCTAGTTGGTCTATACTTTAAGACGCCCCTGGTTACGACTGACTGAGTAAGATCGAATGTGACTTACCGACCCAATTCTTCTCCATGGCAATGTTCTATCGCATACGTCACACAAATAAATGCGAAAAAAATTAATTGAAATATGAAGTTTTGCAACACCCAGCTTATCTTTCTCCAGTCGACTTTTATTTTTTAAAGTATTTCGAACAGTTTTTACGGGTTAAACAGTATGAATTTCCACTTATTTAGGTTCTGAAATTAACAATAGGAACGATTGTACTACTGAAATCCAACAGAGGATACGAAAATATATGAAATCGAATTTAATCAAAAGAAAAACAAAGGTTCTATTGTAAAAAACGTTTCATAAGATCAGTACTAACTTATGCATGTGAAACTAGGTCCCTTGTTTCGAACAGATAAGTATCTACGAAAGGAAGATTTTTTAAGATTTATTTTTGGAGAAAGTCAGGAAAATGGAATTTGGCGAAGAACATCAAATTTCAAGCTCTATCACTCACATAAAGAATCTGACATCGTTAACTTCATCAAAATACAACAAATTAAATGGGCAGGCCACGCTGTCAGAATGGATGAAGACCGCACCACTAAAACAATCTTCAACGCCCGACCAATTGGCACACAAAGGAAGGACAGGCCGAACCTAAGATGGATTGATGGCCTGGAAAAAGATCTCCCAGTTTTGAGAATTAAAAATTGGAGAGCACTAGCAGGAAGGAGATTGGTCTGTAAAAGGCTTCTTGAGAAGGTCAAGGCTCCCCCTGGACTGTTGAGCCACAGAGAAAGGAAGGAAGGAAACAGTATGAAATTAAGACAGTCTTAAAAATTTCATATCGGAGTTTATTGGCTCAAAGGATAAGAAATTCTTTACAATCTTAGACTTCTATGCATTGCCTTCCCGTTGGAAAAGGTGTATTAAAGCCAAAGGAGCATATTTTGATTATGTAAACAGGTTTTTCTATAACATATGCAGTCATATAATTGCTTAAAAATCCGGAATTTTATACACACTTACCTAGTGAGAAAGATATTAACTTCGCATTATGAAGCAACACGAAGTGTATTGGTGACAGGCCTCGCAATTTTAAATCATTTTCAAGAGACGAGGACGATATCTGAGCTGGCACTTCCTCTCTTCGAACTTCCACATCAGGCTAAAAAGAGGATTTTGAACCTCCACACGACGGGTCTTCAGTGGCACTAGGCTTGAACCGGCCACGAGTTTGTGACCACAACCACTAGGTTACCGCGGCCACACTCACCAATGTAATATTTTAATGTTGCTTTCCTAATGGGACTGTGGTTGGTGTTTTAACATTGAAGACCTAGAACATTCCCCTGGAGCTGGTATCTCTTTTATGTGCGGCACCATAGAGGCGGATACCAATCGACGCAGGTAATTTTGACGCCCAATTTCCTCACCAGAGGGAGGCACTTGAGCTTTGGCGATGCGAAACCGTACTTAGGATTTTAATTTTGCCAAGAGCACCCCAAGCCAAGCATGCACTCAAGGTTTTTTTTGCCGCATAATCATACGACATGACCACTGTTGAGTTTCTGCATCATGAAAATCGACGATTTTGGGCCCTGGTTGAACCCGCAGCCTTAGTGGTACAAGGCCAGCGACAAAGCAATTAACTCCCCCCACCGGCATGTTCTGATGTAAAAAAGATTATTTTGCTTTGAATTTTTTAAATTTATATTTCCTTTCCAAAATTACAAGACAAATTTGAAAAACTGCAAAAACAACGTCTTATTTCAAGACAGGTATTATTCCGGAAAAATAATTTTGCGAACGCAAAACTATTTTTTTTTAAGACTTATCACCTAAAAAAGACACCCGTTTTCCAAATAGCTTTTTATATACACATGTTTTTACTCTATTCTAAATGACTTCCTGAAATTTATAGCTCCGCGAGAAAAAAAAGGACCACAAACTACATTCATTTTCATCTACAGAAAACAATATTGGTTTCCCTAATAAACCGACACTTTGACATTAATGCAGATAACATGTGTCAGTTTTTGACGAGTTCACATGAAAATTAATTCACTGGGTTCTCTAACAGAACGCCGCTGGAGGAGAAAAACTCGTACATTCTTATTACACGAGCTGTCACACGAGACCGAGTAAGAATATCATTTATCTTTCAGATCTTTTTCCACCAGTCATCAATAAAAATATCCATTCTTCTCTCAGAGGCCCGCCCTTGGGTGAAAGTGGGGGGCTTCCTTCCTCCCCAAATGGAAATTATGACTGATAATGCGTTTACTTGATTCGTTATAATTTGAAAAATTGACGCTTTTCTTCGGCTCGGGTCTGATTAATGGACTCGTGCTAATTTACTAATGAGTTTGTATCGGTGTTAAGTTTTAAACAGGGATGAATTCATTAGTAATAAGTGATGAGGGAGGCCATTTTTCTTTGTTTACAGATGTTAACATAGCGAATGATTGGAAGAACGAAAAAAAATTCCGATTTAACATTAAATAAGTGTAATAATTGTTAATTATAGGTAGTTGATTCCCATGTTGAGAATTTGTCTCTCTTGAATCACTGTAAACTACTGAATCTAACTAAACTTTAAGGTATCCGATTAGGTTAGGAACCGCGATTTTGAAAATCGTACAAACGAATGTTTTTTTTTAAAATATTTAGTGCCACTTAGATCAGAATACACGTATATATAAAATTGTTTTAAAACTTTTTATTCTCTATCAAAGAGAGATGAACACTCAGCAAGCAAAACTGAAAAAATAGAAATCTCTAGACAGCCAGGCATTGATGGATAAATGAGAAATTTAAAATAACACTGTTTAAAGTATAATGTAATATGTATATTGTTACGTAGATCCGGGGCTCGAGGATTTTATGCAAATCAGTCGCAAAGAACAAGACAGTTCTTTAAGAACGATGAGAACTTATTGTAGAAAATCCAATCCTTTAATTTCAGGATTCAGCAGCAATATTCACAAAATAAATCTCAGAAGGTCTTCACACCTTGAAATTAGTGGACTTCTCAACAAATTTCTAGAAGAATCCAGATGGTTCCGAACTCGCCAAAAATAGTCAACAACATGATCACCAAGTTGCCAAAATGGTTACCAAGTTGGTCGCCAAAAAATAATGCCAACTTGGCTCTATCGCCAAAATTTCGCCAAGTTCCCATTGAATCACCATTATAACGTAAGGAACAGCGTTGCTTGTCAATATAACAGTTTTAACATAAGTTATATCTAATTTAGAGTAAGATAAAGCCATTACACATCCAAATATAAATTATTTACACTAGTTTACGCAAAATTCGTAACAATATAAAAAAAGAGAAGAAATATTAGCCACAATCAAACAATAGCAAACTCTTGGCCTTCAGGAACAGATTGCAGGTTTAAACAATGTTTTGTGTGTGTGTGACTAGTCTACCTTCACCTGTAATTTGCCTATACACTGGGTCATAGTTAAAGGAAGAAATATTATAAAAATGTAATTATTACCAAATAAAATACACAATACTATTAATATATAACAATAAAATTTAATAGACTACTTAATAGTATAGATTTAACTATATACACTCAGGAACATTAAAAATAGCGACCCAAGAAGGAAGCTAAGTACAATCGCGAAACTTTGCAAATATGTACAGCGTAATGTGATATGCAAATGATCCAAGTTTTGTGCCAATACGCATGCTCATACACGCCGATGTGGCGCTACAATCAGGAACAGGGTGCTATATAAGCCAGCGCAAATTCGAAGATTCATAAACGTGACGATTACCCACCGATTGTAGGAAGACTTTGGTAAGCGAAACATGCCAGGTAAACGTGCTAGAAGACATTTCTCAGAGTTAAGCGAGTTTGAGAGAGGCCTGATCAACGAAATGAAAACGGCAGGCTGGTCGATGTGCCGTGTTGTTGGCCAGGCGGATCGTTCGGAGTGTGCCGTTAGAAATTGTTGGGAGCAGTGGACACGAGAAGGTACCTACGAGCGGAAAACCGGGTCTGGAGCGACCAGGAAGACCACGAGGAGAGAGGATCGAAGGATCGTGCGGCAAGCACTTGTGGAACCCACAGTGACTCGTTCCAGGATACGAGCAGACGTAGGCGTAGCAATTGTCCCACAAAAAATTTCCAGATACCTTGCAGAAGTAAATCTTAAATCCAAGCGCCCCTTCCGGGCACTCCCTTTAACACCGGAACATCGGCAACTGCGTCTACAGTGGTGCCAAGCCAGAGCAATGTGGAATGTAACAGAGTGGCAAAAGGTTGTGTTTAGTGATGAATCCCGGTTTGTTTTGGGGACAGATGATAACCGTGTACGGGTGTGGAGGCGCCCTGGTGAGCGGTACAGTTCCCCCACACTGTTCTACGTCACACTGCCCGCACAGCTGGTGTAATGGTCTGGGGGGCCATAGCCTACGATAGCCGGTCCACTTTAATTGTGATGCGTGGAACCTTAACGGGCCAACGTTACGTTGATGATATTCTTCGAACCCATGTAGGACCTTTCCTAAATGGTCTCCCAGGGGCAATTTTTCAGCAAGATAATATTCGTCCGCATACAGCAAGAGTTGCTCAAGACTTCCTAAGCCATTTTCAGACTCTTCCATGGCCGCCCCGCTTCCCCGATTTGTCCCCTGTAGAGCACGTGTGGGATCAGCTAAAACGGTAGATGCCATCGTGTCACTCTGTACATGATTTAGGGTTGGCTGTTCAAGATTTGTGGGCCCATCTGCCTCAGGACAACATAAGGTGTCTAATCAACTCAATGTCGGACCGTGGGGCGGCATGTATGGCAGCTGGAGGTGATCCAA